>PYHX02000495.1:85880412-86092645 GCA_004302925.2 Cochliomyia hominivorax | reverse complement strand
ATCCAGATTTAAGTTCAGAAGATTAAGCTAAGATTTTATTAAAAATATAGTAAATTTTTAAGTTTAAATTTCGATTTGTTTTACTCTAGATTTTTAATTCAAAACTGTTCATATAATCATTCAAATTCTGGCCTTAAGTCTAGATTAGATTACATGTTTTAGTATATATTTCAGACTCCATCTAAAATTCTGGTTTAAAAGAAGTTTATTTAATGGTTCAGATCAGGGATTTTGGTTGCAGTTTATAGAATGGATGCCTGGTTGAAAATGTACTCAAAATTCCAATTCTTTTATTGGTTCTGATTCAGGTTTTAGATTATATTCTATATGAAATTTCAGATAAGAACTAGATTAAGTTTTTGGTTGCAGTTTCTAATTTAGCTTCCTAAAAGCTTCATAGTATGGTTCAGGTACTGGATGTAAACCAGTACCTGGTTTTGTTTATTGAAGCGTTTCTGATTTAGATTTCAGTTCAAATCTGCTTAAGATTACACTACAGATTCTCTTAAAAATTCTTCTTAAAACTCCAGCTTAAATTTAGCTTCAAAGATTCATATTTTGGTTTGAATTCTAGTTTTACTTCTTAAATGTTTATAGCAACAGATTCTGATTCAGACTTCAGTTCGACTCTGGCTTGAGGTAAGCACTACAGATTATCTTCTTAAGACTTCAGCTTAAATTTAGTTTCAAAAATTCATATTTTGATTCGGATTCTAGTTAATTTTTGGTTTAAAATTCGTGTTAAGAATTAAGTTCTATTTTAGAGTTTATTTCAGTTTCGAGTGTTTAAAATTATTACAACTCTAATCAGTATCTAGTTAAGATTCTCTTTGAGATTACAGTTCAAATTCTAGTTCATAATCTAATTCGAATTTTATTTAAAATTCTGCTTCAGAATCAAGTTGGAATTTCAGTTCAATTTCTGCTTATGATTCTTATTCAGTTCTTATTCAGATTGTAGTTCCAGATTTAACTAATGCTGAAATTCTAGTTTAGATTTTTCTTCAAATTCTTGTTTAGATTTAAATTCTACTCCAGTCAAATTATAGTTCAGATTAAACTTCGTATTCTTGTTTAGATCCTAAATCAAATTCTGATTTTGTGTTTAGATTCCGATTCACATTTTTGTTCGAATAATACTTCAGATTCTAGCTCAGATTTCAATTTCGGTCTGTATATAAATTTTGGTTTAGATTTTAGTTTGAGTTCTAATTCAAATTTAGTTTATTTTAATCCATCTTATTCTCTAGATTATATCAGTTCCTGTTATGTTACATGTCACTTCCTTCCATCTTTCTGTGTTTAGCAACAAATTTCTTATTTCACACATGTTTTTTGCTACTTTTCCTAACAGGTGTTCAGAGGAAATGGTCTCCGGTTTAAAAAAGTAATAAAATTTTTTATAAAATCTCTGAAAAAAAAACTAGAATAAAATATTAATAAAAAAATCTAGAGTCGCTGACTGTTTGAACTAGGTCAACCGTGTAATTTTAATTTAAGGCTTTCTTTCCTATATGTGTATATATGTGTGTGTGTGTAATAAAATATAGAGAATAATCATAACCACCACAACTACTACTTCCATAGACAGTAAAACAATGTTCCGTGTACAAGTATATGTTAAAGTAATTTTTTTTAAACTGATGTTTTATTTGGTATTTGACTTGAAATTGTTCCGGAAAAACTCTCAGGCAAATAAAGGTATTTATGTGCGTATATCTCTCCCCAAGGAATTAACATATTTCAACAGGGATTTTATTTTTAAGAGAAAAATGTTAGAAGATATAAAAAGATTTATTGAAATGTTGCAAATAAATTTAGCACAAGGCCAAACAAACATTTTTTTTCTTTGAAGCTGAATAAAAAACTGGAATTTGTGATTTAATTGTTGTTAAATAGAAATTAGCAAATTTGATTAAAAATCCCCATTATTTGCTTCATTAATATTTCGCTTTTTGGGAGGGCATAATTGTAAGCCAAATTACTACTTTATTAAACTTTGTCTGTTTGTCATACAAAAAAATATTAGTTTTAGCAAAAAAGAAGAAAAATTAAAACATAAAAACTAAAAAAGGAAAAAATTAGATTGTTTGTCTAACGCCCTAACAATGTTGGCTAATAGACTAAGACCGAAGCAAAAAGTTTATAGAAAAAGTTTGTCATTAAGAGTTATTAAAAAACAGAAATTGTATAGAAAAAAGTAGACAAATATGAATAACTCAAAAAGAGAGCTAATTAACCCATTTTTTAAATATACTAAAGCATTGCACAGGGATGCCAAAATCTTAAAGCCCTTAAAGGGCCCAGGGATCTAGAGAGTGAATCTTTAAAGTTGGTCGCCTCTTGTATGAGTTTTATAAAAAAACTCATTAAAACTTCATTGAAGATATGATCGAAAATTTGAGGTCTTGGAACCACCTGGAACCGTGTTTTCTCTGCCCATCAATACCCAAATACTTAAGCAATTAATACATCAGATTTCATGGAAATACATGTAACGGTTTCAAAGTTATAAACAATTTTATCATAGAATGGAAAATCATTTGTTTCAGAAATACAAAGAAAATGTGCAAATTTTGATTGAGGGGACCAAGTTTAAGTTAATTTTCCTTCGATTGGGTAAAATATTTATATGAGTATTTGATATCAATGGAAAGCCAATCACTTGCAATATAATAAAATATACATAAAATATTAGTTAAACAAAATTTGTTTAATAAATTTTTCCAAAAATTACAAATTTTTGTTTTTACTATAAATTTGAGAAGAAATTTGTAATAGTTGATCTTAAATACAATCTTTATAAATAAAGCTATTATGATGAAATATTAGCGTGATATATAAAACATTGATCTTAATTCAGGTTCCTGAATAAATTCCCACTTTTATGTGCCGTAGTACCCAAAATTCCCAATCGAGGAAAACTTGTTTCAAAATTAGGCTCTTAGAATATAATTGCTTCCTCTAGCCTCACAAAAAGCTCAATCCATTCCAAATTTTGGAAATATATAGCCCACATGCGATGCTATAAAATCTATTTACCCTTTTTTCAATTTGAGCTTTATCCATTTTTCCTTTAAAAAAAAAATTGAGGATAAAAGATCTGAAAAATAAACAATATTCCGAGAAAGCTAATTGGGCAAAGGTTTCCCCAAAGTCGTCAGGATTGGTTACAATACTTCTACGTGAAGAATTCTTTTGTATTATATAGAAAAAAATTATATTACCGAGAATTTTAGTGGATTTTAAAGTGAAAACCTTTTACCAACTTTTTTGGAAAATTCACAAAACTTAAAATATTTATAAATCTCATATTTAGAGCATTATAACTGTTAATTGGTCCCTAGTAAGAATAAGATTTTTATATCAAAAATTTTGGAACTTAATAGAAAATCCAAATAATATTTTGCAATTTTTTTAAGTCCCAAATGGAGGACACTAAAATCGAAATATTGAAAAAAGTTCTTGTTGACAAATGGTTCAAAATTTTACTTTTGGGTAAATATCTTGTTAGCTATAACAGTTATCATACATAGGTTCACATTTTTTTAGGGAAATTATAAGGATTATTGATATTTAAATTTCTTTTCATTGAATTCATAAATAAAATTTTGGCAATTTTTTTTTTAATTTTCATTTACAAAGTAACCAATTTTGGAGGTCAACCCCTAAATCCCTAGACCAACTAATAATTTGTGCTTTTCCATATCAATTGCAAAACACTTCAGTTATATCCAAAAGAAGTTTCATTAAAAATGTTCTTTACTTTCAAAGTTACAAAATTATATCCCTTTTCTCTATTTTTAAAGTATGAAAAGGGTTAATTAATTATCTTCTCTTATGAAATAGAACATTTCTATTATAAATTTAGGACTTCTGCCATCATCTTCTTTTTACTCCTTTTTTTGAGTTTTCATCTATTTCATATTTTTCAACAATAAGCATTTTATAATAGAAGATAATTTAATATAAAACGAAAAAGACTACAATCATGTTTGCCGTTTCGGTTAGTTTATTATTTTATTAAAGGGCTTGTTGGCCACATCCTTTCAAAAAAGCCACATAAAACTGGAAAAAGCACTTTCAGAAAAAGTCTGCTTCTTTTTCGAATGCAAAAAAAAAAAATAGTTAATTATGAATAAAAAAAACTTAATTTTTTGCCTTTTGTCTAAAATAATAATAAAACATGCTTCAAACCAGGATATGAATTATAATGGGTTAACAAGTAAAAACTTAAGGCTAAAAATTGTAGTTAACAAAAAATATTATGAGAAAAAACTTGAAATCAGAAAAATAGAAAAAGAAGAAAAAATAAAAGTTTAAAGGAAATTATAACAGTTTAGCATAAAAACTGAATTAAAAACAAAAAAAGGAAATTTAGAGTGAAAAGAAATAAACAAAAGAGAGAGAGAGAAAACATATTTTGAACAATAGTTTAAGAGCGGCTTTCTGTTTGAGATACAGATAAAAAGATAAAAATACATGAAATTAAATATGCATAAATGAAAATTTCATGTTTATTAATGAAGAAATATTAGAATTTCAAGCAAAATGTATGAAATTATGGATTCAGGTTTTTGATAAAAATTTAAGGGCAAATTTTAATTTCATTCATTTAGGTTAAATGTGAAAAAGCAAAATAGAATCAGTGAAACAAAGAAATCATAACTTGAATTTGAACTAGATTCTAACTGGATTCTAACTGGAATCTGAACTGGAATCTGAACTAGAATAAGAACTTTAATTGGAACTAGATATAGCATTATAGCATAGAATACGAGCCAGAATCTGATCTAAAATCAGAACTGGAGTTTGCACAAGAAACTGTACAGTAATCTGAACAATAAGCGAAACTGGAATCTGCTATTGAATCTGAACACCCATTCCTATTCTGACCTATAATCTAAAATAGTTGCTCAGAAGATTAAACAGAATTCTTATTAGAATCAAAACTAGGACCTGAACTAAAATCTCAAATCAGTCTTTGCTGGAAACCGAACCAGATGCTGGTCTAAAATCTGAGATTATCTCAAAATCTGAAATAAAAGCTAAATTAGTGACTCAAATAAAATCTTAACCGGAATAAGAATGTGAACTAGAACCCATAGAAGAATTAAAATTTAAATCTAAACTTGAACTTTATACACCAAACCAGAATCTGATCTCGAATCTGAATTTGAATAAGATCTAGAATCAGTAATAGAAACTGAATTAGAAAGTCAACTAGAATAATAAACAGGATCTTAATTAGAACTTGTAGAAGAAACTAAAATGTATCTAAATTAAATTTTAAACAAATGTCGGAACTTGAATCTGGAATCTGAACTGGAGTTTAAACTGAAATCTAATTAATATACTGAACTAGATTTGAAACTAGAATTGACTTAGAATTTGATCTAAAATCTGAACTTAAATCGTTTATAGAGTCCGAACAAGAATCTGAACTAGAAATTTAATGAGAATTTAAAATGGAAACGAAACAGGAATCTAATCTAGAATATAAACTGGAATCGGATGTAATTTCTAAACAAGAATCTGAGCTTTAATCTGAACAAGAATGTGAAATGGAATTTAAACTAGAATCTGAACAAGAACATAAGCTACAACCTGAACTAGAATTTGAACTAGAATCTGGATTAGAATCTGAACCAGATTTTGAACTAAAGAATCTAAACAAGAATCTGAACCAGAATTTGAATGAGAATTTAAAATGGAATCGAAACCGGAATCTAATTTGGAATCTGAACTAAAGTCTGATTTAATTTTTAAACAAGAATCCTAACAAGATTCTGAACTAGAATCAAATTTAGATTATAAAATCTGAACTAGAATATGGACAAGAATCTGAACCAGATTTTGAACTTGAATCTAAAGTAGAGTCTGAACAAGAACCTGAATTAGACTTTGAATTATAATCTGAACTAGACTGAACTAGAACCGAACTAGAACTGTACTAGAACTAAGCTTGAACTGAACAAAACTAAAACATGAACTAGAATCTGAACTGAGCTTCTTGACTAGAATCTCAACTAGAAGCTGAGCTTAAACGTTTTTAAGCTTAATAATGTAAACTCAAATTAGATAAAAATTTTCGTTAATATTTATTTAATATTTTTGGCGGCACCCTTTAAATTACAAGCAACTAGATCTTTATTAAATGCCTGAAAATATTTATGCAACATACTGAGTTAAATGTTGCAAAAAAATTACACTTAATTACTCTTTTAGTTGCCACAGCTCTTCAAAATTAGAGTGGAATTCCGAATAAAAAAACAACATACCTGCTTTTTATGGCATTTTGTCTGGCTAATGACTCTATTTAACCGCAAATCAAATGAAGTTGTGTGGTCACCACATAACAATAATAACAAAAACCAATACAACAACAATTTATACCAGAAAAAAACAACCTATAAACAAAATCACACACACACATACACTCAAACATATATAATGAAGTAAAACTGCATATAAATTTGCATACTTTTGCTGAGTAAAGAGAAAGAGGGGGTAAAGTATTTCACCCATATGAAAACATAAACAAAGTGGGTGTTTTTGTTGGGAGTTAATGACAAAAATTATGAGTATTAAATGCAAAAAGGAGGAGAAATAGTCTAAAGGTTAATTTGTGATATGTGGAACTGTGTTAAATCTAAAATAGAACTATTAAATGAGTATTTAAAATGTCAGCCATTTTTAAAATGGTAAATGCTTATAAATGTGTATGTGTGCATAAAAGTAATAAGTTTACATTTAATGTCATTTTAAATGTTTTAAAAGGTCATCAATTTGAAGAAAAAACAAAATAATGAAAATTTAAAAATTAAAACTGATCGAAAACAAATCAAATTTCAGTTTAGAATATAACTTACAGTTTCAGATCGGTTCTGGTTTGGTTCTAGTTCAGATATTAGTTCAACTTCTACTTTAAATTCTATATCATTTTCTATATCAGATTCTAGTTTAGATTCTACTTTATGTTCTAATTAATATTTTAGTTCAATAACTAGTTCATATTCTAGTTCGTTCAAATTCTACATTAGATTTTAGTTCATTTTTTAGTTCAATTCTAGTTCAGTTTTAGTTTAGTTCTGGTTCAGTTCTGGTTCAGTTCTGGTTCAGTTCTATCTAATTTCTAAATCTGTTCTAGATTAGTTTTAGTTTAAGTTCCAGTTTATTTCCATTTCAGTTCTTGTTCAGTTCTATTTCAGTTCTAGTTCAGTTCTAGTTCAGTTCTAGTTCAGTTCTAGTTCAGTTCCAGTTCAGTTCTAGTTCAGTTCTAGTTCAGTTCTTGTTCAGTTCCAGTTCAGTTCCAGTACAGTTGTATTTCAGTTTTAGTTCAGTTCTAGTTCAGTTTTAGTTCAGTTCTAGTTCAGTTATAGTTCAGTTGTATTTCAGTTCTAGTTCAGTTCTAGTTCAGTTATAGTTCAGTTGTATTTCAGTTCTAGTTCAGTTCTAGTTCAGTTCTAGTTCAGTTCTAGTTCAGTTTTACATAAAACTTTTTGCTTAATAAATTTTCATTGTATTTTTTCCTTTTTATTAGTTTTAATTATTTAATTGTTTTGAAATTTATTACTTTTAATTTAACTATTTTGTGCGTGTTGTTTTCATTTCCAATATCTTGTGTGTTTTTTTTTTTCTGAAAAATGTTTCTGAGATAAAAATGAAATAAAATACAATTTCTGCTGCTGCTGTTTTTACTCTTCCAAAGAAAACTTATTTTGCAACACGTACTTTTACACACAACTTTCTGTTTGAGTTTTACATTTGATGGGATGAATGTTTTGTTGCTGTTGTTGTTGTTGCTGCTGCTGCTCTTGCTGTTGCCAATTGCCTCATGTTTAGTTTTTAAAATGTTGAATTTTTCATAGGAAAACATCTGTTGCAAACAAAACATTTATTTTGTGAAGAGATTTTTTTTCTTTATCTTGAACAGAGAACTCATAGAAATACTTCAGAATATAGTTACGTACACACACATATATGCATACAAAATACTCAACTATACTTAAACAAATACAAAAAATATACTCAGCATACTTTCAGGCTGCTGAGTATAAGTAAAAGTGTGTATTTCTCTAAATAAATAAATAAAAATAAATAAAATTTTCTTGATTTCTTATTTTTTTCTTTAAAGAAATAAGAAAAACAACATTTTCATTTGGAAAAAAATACTTTGGTACAATAATTTTGTTACGTGACTTGATTTAATTTTAGTATTTATTTAAACACAGTTCATAAGGTTTCTTAAAATCTTACACTAACATGTTTTCTGTCTCTCTCTCTGGTTTACTTGCTGTTTCTTTTTTGTTATACTCTCCATCATCACTAGTGGTGGAGTGGATATATTAACTTTGTCATTCCGTGTGTAACGCTAACAAGGAATCATTTCAGATCCCATAATATATATAAATTATTACAACAAATCAATCTCTGAGTCGATTTAGCTATGCC
This sequence comes from Cochliomyia hominivorax, assembly GCA_004302925.2. Taxonomy (NCBI): domain Eukaryota; kingdom Metazoa; phylum Arthropoda; class Insecta; order Diptera; family Calliphoridae; genus Cochliomyia; species Cochliomyia hominivorax. The sequence continues at coordinate 86,084,191 of PYHX02000495.1, read as the reverse complement.
CGTGTGTCTGTTTCTGGCCCACTCACATCTATAATAATTGATTGAGCTGAATGGAATTCAACCAGTGTAATTATTATAGTCCTGAGAAGTTTCCTATTTAAAAACAGTGAAATTAGTTCTGTATATTAAAAGATATAGACCGATATCTGAGGCAACCTTTAAGTTCAACGAAAAAATTTCCATAAACATTTTTATTCACAAATCGACAAATTAGTATGACAATTTATATATGCTTCATTAGCGTTACAGAGAATAATCAAAATCGGTTTAGTAGAAAAAAAGTTATACCCAAAAATAATACTAAAGTCATGACTCATGAAGTATTCCGTGTTGTATTTAAGAAAAACTTTTATATATTGTGTACCAGTGTGCATGTATGTGTAAGTGTGTATGTACAAAACCAAACGCATGCATTTGTGGTGGAGGGTATTCAAAATTCGGCATAGCTGAATATAACATTCTTACTTTTTACAACTGACTTTTGTTTAGAGATTTTTTGTTGTTGTTGTTGTTGTTGTTTTGAAGAGTGTCCTTTATTTGTTATTTACTAAAGCTTTTAATGTTGTTTTTGTAATTATTGTAAATTACGTGTTAAAGTTGTGCGTTAGTGCTGTTTTTTTAGGAAAAAGGAGCTCAATATTTTGTTTTTGTTTTCCTCAAAAACCTCAAAATTTCTACTTTCGGTTAAACTTTAGGTTGGAGGAATTTAAATATTGAAAACTAAGGCAAAATGAGATTTTTAAAAGGTCATCATAAAAGGCCAATAGAGAACGTGTCTGAGTTAAAAATTAAAGGGTTTAAAGCATAAAAGAAAATAAGGGGGTTAAGCAGAAAATAAGGAAGAAGAGAACTCTTCAAATTTGAAAAACATACTTTCTTTATGAATTAATTATGAAAAAGTATTGAGAGAAGAGAAATCCAAACTTTATATATTTATGAGTAACAACACATGTTTCCTCTGTTGGGAATCAGCCAAAACTCAACACGATTTTTAATCAGAATAAGAATCATCATCTAAACTAATAACTGAACTAGAAATTATGAACTAAAATCTGAATTATAAATGAAACTAAAATCTGAAACCAAATCTATATTGGGATCTTAACAAAAATCTAATTAAGAAATGGACCAAAAAGCTAAATTAGAATCTGAAAATGATTATGAATCTGAAAATGATTATGAATCTGAAAATGATTATGAATCTAAACTAGAATCTTAACTGGTATCTGAGCTAAAATCTGAACAAAAGTCTCTAAACTTGAATCTGAATTAAATTTTAAACTAGAATTTGAATAAGAATCTGGACTGAAATATAAACTAGATTCTGAAGTGAAATCTGAAGTTTGATATGAACTAGAATCTGAACTGAAATTTGAAGTAGAATCTGAACTAAGATCTAAAATAGAATATGAACTGAATTACGGAATCTGAACTAGATTTTAAGCCTGAATCTGAGTTATAATTCTAAACATAATCTGAACTAGAATCTAAACTAAATTAAATAATCTAAACTAGAATTTGAGCTGGATCTTGATTCTTAACTAGAATCTGAACTAGAATCTGAACAAGAATCCTGCCTGGAATCCAAATTATAATCTGAACTAGAGTACGAACTAGAGTAAAAAGAGGAGTCTGGACTTTAAATCTGAAATAGAATTTTGACTGGAAACTGGACTATTATCTGAAATTAAATCGGAACTATAATATGGACTCGAATTTTGATTTAAATTTGATTCTTAGCAAGAATCTGAAAACTAATATTCTAAAATCTAAAGTGAATAGAATAGATCCAGAGTTAGCACTTGAATCTGAACTAGAATCCACGCTAGAATCTTAACCGGAAAGTTTACTGGAGTCGAATCATAATCCCAACTAGATTCTGAACTGAAATTTTTACGAGAATTCGAACTATGATCTGAACTAGACTCTGAATTGAGAATTTAAACCAAAATCCGAGCTACAACCTGAGCTAAAATCTGAACAACAATTTGAACCAGAATTCAAATTAGATTCTAAACTAGAATCTAGAGTAGAATCTCTACTATAATTTGAACTTTAATTTAGTCTAGCAGCTAGACCCGAATCTGAAATAGAATCGAAACTGGAATCGGAAATGTAAGAATCTGTATTACACTTTGAACCAAAATTTGAATAAAATTCTGAATTAGAGTCTGAACTTGTAACTTAACCAGAATCTGAACTGTTGTTAGAACTAAAAACTGAACTAGAATCTTAACTGGAATTTTAACTAGGACCATCATTTAAGCTAAGATCGGAACAAAAATCTGAACATGTTAACTAAACTAAAGTCTGAACTAGAATATGAACTTGGATGTGAACAAGGATCTGAAATATAGTCTTAAATAGAATCTAAGCTGGGATCTCAACAAGAATTTAAATTGAATTAATGAACTGAAAACTGAACTACATTCTGCATCTGAATCTGAACTACAGTATAAACTATAATCTGACGTGAACTCTAACTTTCACCTGAAGTGGAATCTTAACTGTATTCTGTATTGGAATCGGCACTTGAAACTTAGTTTGAGTCTGAAATGGAATTTAAAGTATATTTAAAACTATAATATATGATATATAGAATACATAAGTCAATATGGTATTTTAGCTTGATCATAGTCTTCTTTGCCTATAACATATTACATTTTCTTCCATATAGTTTAATTTAGCCAGTTATCAAAACTAAAGACTATTTTTTTTTTGTTTGGACTATAAACTCATATGTTATCTAGGATTTAATATAGTTTACTCTCTGGTCTTAAGTATAGTTTATTGTCTAGCTTTTAACATAGCTTTTGGTTCTGTCTATAATGCTGTCAATTACCACTCCTATAATACAGTCTATTGTCTAGTCGTGATTATAGTCTAGTGTCTAGACTAATTTATATTCTAGTTACATTATTTTTTCTTATTGGTGGCTAATTTAATATCCTTAAAGTTTTCCAAAAATATGAATTTTTATTTTTTCTCTCTTCGTTCTCTTCGGATTTACCTTTATTTTGTTTTTCCTTTTACTCCCTATAAATATTCATGCAACATTTTTATTTTGTTGCAAAAATATTCAATGCATTTTTAAAATAGCATTTTTAGTTTTTATTCTGTCCTTTTAGTTTACAACAAACAACTATTTATTATCAATCGTCAAATCCCTTTTTAATCATATTCACAGTTTTCAAACAAGAGTGAGGGGGTGGAAAGTAGGAGGTGGAGTAAGGAAAAAGAGAGGAAATATTTGTAGTACTACAAAAGGGGTTTCTACAAATATGACAAAAGCTGGAACGAATATGATGAAAGCTGCACAGAAGGGAGTGTCCTTAAATGTTCTGTTTTAAGTACTTTTCCAAATATCATGTTCCCTTTACAACTTAAATATTTTTAGCCTACTTTTAGGCAAACTTACTATTTTAGCTTATTCTCACTTCAGTTCCCATTTTGCTATCTAGTTTTTGTAATTTTTTTTGTAGTAAATTTAGCACAATTTACTGTTCTTTTAATCCTTTTGTACTCTAAAAAATATTCCCTATAGTTTTTTCTTTCCGAATTTATACCCTACGTTTGTAACGTATACTTAAAATGCTGTTATAACCACCTTTAAATATATCATTTGAATCTGAATAACATTCTAAGGCGATTTAACGATGTAGGTTCGTCCGTCCATCTGTCTGTCCGGCTGGTGGTATATATAAATGTTGTGAACACTCTACAGTTCATAATTTTTGAGGTATATTGATGAAATTTGGTAAATATTTTTCTTTTAGGCCAAGAAAAAAGTCTGTTGAAATTTTTTATATCCGGTCCATTATAAATTCATAAAAATTCTGCATATATTGTGATTTAAACGAAATTTGCAGAACTAAGTCTTACGACATTGTATGCTCCAAATTATGCGAGGATCGTTCCACTATTTTTTATAGCTTATATACAACTCTCCCTCCAAAAATCATTTTCAAGGTCATAAAATGCACGTATACGTAGATATTTTAATAAAATTTGGTCAAATTAAGATGAAAATAAGCAAAAATCGATTTACAAAATTATTCGAGGGTCGGTCCATAATATCTTCTATCTCCCATATAACCGTCCAGAAAAGATAATTTTCAAATTCTAAAATTTCACATAAATCTAAGTGTCACAATTATGTGCTGCACATTTAAGAATAAATAAAATTATACGAGGGTTGTGGTGTAGGCTATTACACAGTCGGGCTAGACCGACTATAAATTTCTTACTTGTTTTAATACTTCTGCATTCCCTTCCACATATGAACATAACTATGCATGTCTGTGTTTTTTATTTTGTGTATATGTATATCTATATAAAAACTTATATTTGTGTATGTGTGTGTTTTCATGGTGTCATTATTTATGGCTTTTTAAAAATGTGTGAATTCTCCAAGTTTGTTAGTTTGTATTTGTGCAGTTGTTTTTTGTGGAGTTTTTTTTTCATTCAACGTGCATTTCATATGAAAATGGCATTTGTTGCAAAAAGGATTTAAATGTTATTTAACTGAGAATTTGTATAATGCAGTTTGTTGCTGCTGATTTTCTTTACAAGAAAATAAGGAAGCGATTTAAATAATGTTCTTTAGTTAAGTGGAATTTTGTTTTTAGTTTAAAATATTTCTTCAAACATAAAGATGATATCTGATTTATGATAAGTCCTAGGAAAACTTCTTAAATTATTTGATAATTTGAACAACTTTTTAGCTGAATCTTTAATAAAAGCAATTTTTCTTATCCCCTGTAATACACATATTTAGGACAGTTTTCTCATATATTTATGGAATTTAGAATAAAACTGGATTTTAGTACATTTCAGTTTAAGTTCTGGCTCAGAATAGAGTAAAGATTCTAGTTTAGATTACAGTTCTAATTCTAACTCAGATCTAAATTCAGATTCTAATTTGGATACTAGTTAAGATTATAGTTTAGGTTCCTGTTAAGATTTTAATTAAGATTCCAGTTACGATTCTAGTTTCAGCCCTCATTCTGGTTCTAGTTCAGATTGAATTTCAGACTCTTCAACTTAGCCTAAATTCAGATTTTTATTCAGATCTTGTTCTGATTGTAGTGCAGACTTCAGTTTCGAAATGGGTAGGTAGATCCTAGGAGATTTTGTCTAATTTCATATTGGATTCTATTTCAAATTCAAGTTCAGAATCCAGTTCAAATTCTTGTTTACTATTCAGGTAAGATTTCAGTTTAACAGATAACAGTTTATATTTTAGTTCAAATTCTATTTCCGACTTTGGTTCTGATTTAAATTAAAATTCCATTAAGGATTCGGATTCAATTCAGCCTGTAGTTTAGATTACAGTTTAGATTTTAGTTCAGATTCTGGTTTAAATTGTAGTTAAGATTTTTGTTTCCCAGTTCAGTTTTTAATTCAGATAAAATTTCACAAAATAGTTCCGATTCCATTTCCGAATATAGTTCGGGTTCCAATTAGGCTTCTTATTTAGATACTTATTCAGATTTTTGTTGGAATTCTAATTCAAATTTTAGTGTGAACTTAAGTTCAGCTGTAGTAAGAATGCTTACTCGAATTCTACTTCATTTTTGTACCCTACACCATCGATGATTTGTCCGTCCGGTAGACCTTGTAAACTTCGTGAAAAAAATTGATGTGTAATTTTATATTCTCTAGTTCCCCTGTAATGATCCCAGAATGCTCCCAAGTTCTAGTTTAGATATTATAACAGACATTGAACATGTTTATTTTCCGTTTCCGGGTTTAAGTTTTTATTCTAAATTAGGTTTAGACTCTAGTTAAGACTCTCGGCAATATTCTATTTTTGGCTCCAGATCATAAGTTTGTTTTGGGTCTTGTCCAGACACTTGTTTAGATTCTTGCTCATATTTAGTTAACTCTTGTTCCTGGCTCATATTTTAGTTCAGCTTATTGTTGGGATTCATAGTTCATAATTTAGACTCTCTATTAGATTATAGTTCACTGTTTAGTTCCAGTTGAGATCTAGATTTTTGATTTAATCTAAATGCGTTGTTTTTATTATACAATGCTCATACCTTGCCAGTTTTATAATTTAGTCCTCCCAATCATACCTCTTATTATCTTCCTTCAATTTAAGCTATATTTGCCTTATATCCTTTTCTTGCCTTAAATTTCATATTGAAAAGATTCCATTTATTTTTATCCCATAATAACTCAGTTCCTGCTTCAACAACTTAAACGTTTCCATAGAATTTTTTAAGTACCTTTTACCTTCCCGTTAACAATGATGACATTCTCTTTTTTTTGCGCCATTAATATCCAGCATTTTTAGTAAATTATGCCAGTTAAAAGAGTTTAAATATTATTTGTGAGTTTTTCTTTGCTTTTCAGCGTAAATTTATCAAATCTCACGGGTCACATTTTTAGTTTATTAACATTAATTCATTATGTAGTTTTCATTCTCTTTACGTTAGATGATCAGAATAACGTTTAGGTTGCTTAAAAAGGGTGAGGAACTATAAAAGACTATAAATATTTTTATATGCTGACTGTGACTCTGTGGGGAAATATTGTAGTCTTTTTTTGGTATTAAATAATTAAAATTGTTATACGTTTCCAAAAAGAAAGAAGTAAGAAATGATAGTTGGTCAAGCCCAACAATTTTATACCCTACACTACATTGTTGGCTATAAATTACCTTACATGGAATTTAGAGGAAATTATGTGTTGACCCTCGTAAAATTTCGAACATAATTTTTTGCTTCTACTTTGGGGAGGAACATTTGTATGGGAGATATCATCACCTATTGCAAAAGGCAAGACATACGGTCAGGCAAACGGATGAACTTCGTTAAATCAACTCAGAAAGAGATTCTGAGTCGAACGTTATACTTAAAAGTGGTGGTAAAATTTTGTTCTATGCGGCACAAACTTAAGCACAAACGGCATTATATGCCAATCATCTATGGTGGTGTAGGGTATAAAAATGTATTTGAAAAAAAATTTGAATGGAAAATTATGGTAACATTTGGTGCAAATATTTTACTGGATTGAAGAAAGAAACGTAAAAAAGAGTAAATTGTAATATTCATGAATAATTAATTAATTTATTGACATAAAAAAGGTGGAAACAATTTTCAATATCAATAAAAATGAAAAGTCAAGGAAAGAGAGTCAATAAAAGAGCTAAAAGTAGAAAAGGTAGAAGACAGACTACAGACCAGATTTAAGCTAAATTTTAGCCATCTTAAAACTCACTATATGGGGAAAGAGTGAAAGAAGCACCTTCTCTTCCAAAACTTTTATTTTTCAACTTCAAATCCTTACAAATTGAAACTTTTAAATTAAAATTCCCTGTTTGACTCTTATTACCTCTCATCCTGCATTTTACTCCTTAATGAAATTCACGCTATAAATAATAAAAATTTAAAAGTATTTTTCTTTTACTTTTTTCTCATACCTTTATTGTTGTTTTTCTTCGATATTAAAATACTTTTGCAACAAATTGACATTTGTTTTGTAAACGCCAGAATTGCAGTCAAATGAAATCAAGGAGCAGCAAATTAAAGCAGGAAAGAAAAATATTAAAAATAAGAAAGAATGCTATATTCAGCTATGCTGAATCTTTAATACCCTACACCGCAATATTCTCACACATACACTCACAAATGTATACAAGACAAGAGTTTCTGAATTATAACAAGGAACACTTAATGAGTCACAAAATTAGTTATAATTTTAGTTATAACTTTTTGCTTAATGAACCGATTTGATCATTTTCAGAATGATAATAAAGTATATATAGTTGAATATTATGACAAAATTGAATTCTAATTTCTTGATTTATTTTTGACAATCTTGCGAGAGATATTTGTTTGAACTAAGAGGTTGCCTCAGTTATCGGTCTATATCCTTTGATATACCAAACTGATTTTGCTAATTTAAAACAGAAGACTTCTTAAGACCATGGCAAATACTTAGGCCACATTTCATTAAGCTCTGTCAATTATTGTGGATGTGCGCGTGCCAACAACAGACAGATTGACCGACAGATGGATAAACAGACAGACGGACACACATAGTTAAATTGACTTAGATTTTTATTTCATGTAAGAATTTATATACATTATGTGCCTTGTGATGTTTCCTTCCAAACGTTACATACGGAATGACAAAGTTAATATACCCTCTTCACCACTTCTGTGTGTTGGAGGTTATAAAAACATTTTATCGTTAAATATCAATGGAAAACCATAAAATGGAATTTAATTAAAAAGAATTTTACTTAAATAAATTTTAAGCTGGGAAAAGAATAATAAAGAGAAAAGGCGATAAATTGAAAGGAAATCAACATTTATTGACAGTTAACAGGGAAAATATTTGCGAAAATTATGCAACGAAAGAAAAGTTAAAAATGTTCACATTAAATACAACAAATTAAACAGATTTTCGGAAAAAAATAATATTTTTTTTATTTCTTCTCTTTTCAGGTAAGTTAAATTACAAACTACTTTAATTGGAGTAAGTAAAATAAATTAGAGATTTTAAAAAATAACACGATTTGGAATTGACAAGAATCTATACTAAAATCTGCACAGGAAATAAAACAAGATTCACAGCCAAATTCTAAAAAGGAATTTAAAACAAAATCTAATTTACAAACTGAATCATGATCTGAACTAGAACCTGAACCAGAAATTGATTTAAACTCTGAATAGAATCGAAACCAGAATCTAAACTATAGTAAGAATCAAAGTCAAAACTTGTATCTGAAGCAGAATTTTAAATATAATCTGAACAGAGATCTCAACCAGAATCTAGAGCAGAAACAGAACTGAAATTTGAACAGGAACTGGAATCAATACTAGAATCTGATCTGAAATCCGTAACATCTGAGCTAAAATGTTTATTAAAAATCTGAAATACAATCAGAACTTTTATCTGTACTAAAATCTAAATTAAAATCCAGAAAAAAAGAAAAAAATCTAACCGGAATCTGATCTGGAATCTAGAATCTCTAGAATCTGGAAACTCTTATAACGAAATAAAATTGGAACAGGAACCAAGCTGGAATTGAACAAGAAATGAAATATATAATTTTAAATCCGAACTGGAAAAGAATATGGACTATAATCTTAACTAGAGTCTGAATAATAATCTGAACTAGAATTCAAAATAGAATCGTAAATAGAATTTATAATTCAGATTCTGATCTACTAAAATTAAAAGCAGGATCTGAAGTAGATTTTGAACTATAAACTTATCTTTATCCGAAGTGGAATCTGATACAAATATGAATTGGAATTAAGAGCACTAAAACTAAACTAGAACTGAACTAAAACTGAACTAGAACAGAACAAGAATTGAACTAGAACTAAACTACGACTGAACTACAACTGAACTAGAACTGAAGTTGAATGGAACTAGAACCTTACTGGAACTGAACTAGAACTGAACTAAAACTAAACTAGAACTGAACTAAAACTAAACTGGAATTGATCTAGAACTGAACTACGACTGAACTACAACTGAACTAAAACTCAACTAGAACTGAACTTAAACTGAACTTAAACTGAACTAGAACTAAACTAGAACTGAACTATAAAACCAAATAAATATACAGAATTGTACCTATAAGTAGATTTCCTTCAACTTTTATTTCTAGACTTCATGACGTATGATTAATATTAGTTAAGTTCTATTTTAAGAAAATTTTTAATAACTTTTCCAAATTGAAACATTTTTGTAAAATTGGAAAAGCAACTTAAAACCATCAAAATAAGCTAATAGAAATTACTAAATATTGCGGGTTTGTCCTTCGGAAAGGCCAAGATTTTAAAGCCTAAAATATATATTTTTTGTACATAATTTATTAAAGTTTTACAAAAAATAAATTTTAAAAATTCATAATTTTTCCATTTTCGAATTCCATTTTTTCCTATTTTGTGCTTTATTTTGTTTAATAAAAAATTATTCCTTTTGACAAATAAAGTAAAAGAATTTTTATCCATATTATTATTTCCCTATGAATAAACTTTTTATGTTACAATGTGTATAAAAGGTTTCAGACGTATTGGTGACTGTAGCATTGATTGTGGTTCTTGAGCTGTCAAGCGATAAAAGATAAATACAAATTTTTATATCATAAAACAAGCAGGATAACAATATTTTTTCCTCTCCGAGAATGTAGTTAAAGTTTTACGAAAAAATAAAATCATAAACTATTGAAGCGTTACGTATTCTTTTCCTTTTTCACAAAAAAAAAAAATACGAAAAAAATCCTTTTTTTCTCAACTTGTGCGAGTGATAAGTCGGATGATGATGTTGGTCATAATCATGAAAATCATAATATGTATGACAATGTCAGATAAGGGCTGTTTGTAGTGATGTGTGTAATATATGTTTGTCAAATATGATAAACTGGAATTTTTTCTGGTGAAAATATTTCAAAAGATTTTCTTCTAAATCAAAAATTAAAAGGAAGATTAAAGATGCTTTCTGCTAGGATTCTAAGAAAATTAAGGGGATTTTATAGCTTGTTAAAAAGTATTATCTGATTGAATTATATTCATTTTTTTTTTGCAAAATTTGTTTCAAAAAATTATATTTAAAAATATATATTTTTAGAAATCTAAATTTCTTTACTTTCTAGCTGTTTTGCAATTTAAGTTATATGACTTTAAGATATTGCTATATTAAGCTTATTATGTCCTCTTTAAAATATAGCTTGATTTGTTAACATGCCATAAAAAACAAAAAAGTTATTATTTAATGAAAATACTGCTTAATTAATATTAATCATACGCTTCCATGTAAAAAATTTAAAAATTTCAAATATCTCAGGAATTTAAAGATTTATTTAAAAAATAATTTAAGGACCTCATTTACCACTTACTTCGTGTTATTTGTATACTGAATTACAATTTTTTTAAACTCCCTTTAATAGTTTTTTGATGTTTCAAATTTTATAATTATTTTTTTTTATTATTTTTTCTCTTAAATTTTTTAAAATATTTTCCATTTAATTTTAGTTTTATTCAAATATTATTTTCCTTTCATTTCTTTACCATAATACGTCATTTCTGTTTTGACATTTCCATTAACTCTCTTGTAAAAATTGTTGTAGATTTCAAAACAATTACATTCTTTGTGTTCTACAAATAATGGAAAACAATTCAACTCCCTGAAACTACAAATATGAAGAGTTTATGGATAAATTTAGCAAAAACAACAAAAATGTAATGCAAAAGGGAGTTAATATATTTATAACCACTGAAGTGGAATTATTCATTCAAAAACCACACCTTTGCGAAATGTAAAAAGGGGGAAAATTACTTAACAAAATTATTTATGAAATTTTAAAAAAACCATAGAAAAGAGGGAGGAAGAGAAAATGATAGATTAAATTTCCTTTGGAGATAAAGTAAATATTTATTTTTATATTAAAATGGTTTTTAATTAAAAAGCAAACAATTAATTTAATTATTAGAAATTAATCTAAAATCATAACGAGAACTTGAACTAAAAGCTGAATTTACTTTGCTATAAAATTTAGTATTAAATCTCAAATAGTACCTGAATAAGAATCTAAACAAAATATTAAATTTAAACTAAACTATGATCTGAACAAAGTGGGAAACTTTAATTTGTAATAGGGATCCCTGAACTGGAACTGGAATTTAAGCTTGAATCTGGACTAGAATTCAACTAAATAGAATGAAAATATTAACTGTAAATATCAATACAATCACAAAAGAATGTCCACTAAATGTAAATAGAATCCAAAAAACTAAAACTAAATCTAGGAATCGAACTACACTGAACAGAATGTATCGATATAGAACTTGAAGGTGATATAAATCTGAATTAAAAATCAAAACTAAATGTTAACCTAAATCGAAATTGAAATTTCAGCTGATTTAAATAATGAATTAAATGATCAAAACAGCATTTTAACAGGAATCAACTTTAAACAATTGCATTTTCTGAACTAGAATTAATAAAATCTTGATCTGGAATATAATTAGAACCATATGCTGAAGTAGTATCTAGAATAGAAATTAATCTGAAATTTGAAAGACAAAATCTGAACTGGACTGGAAACACTATATGATTCACAAATAGGATCTTAACTACAATCTGAAAAAAATGAACCAGAATCCTAACTAGAACCTTAAGTGGAATCAGAAGTAAAAACTGAACTAGAATTTGTATTAATATTTTAACCAGAATCTAAAATATAATCTGATTTAAATCTGAATTGTTATTTGAAGCGACATTTGATGTGAAATCGGAAGCAAAATTCGAACTGGAGTCTGACCAAGAATCTCAATTATAATCTAAACTACAATATGATCTTTGAATATATGCTAGAATCTTTGCTAGACTTTGAAGGAGAACTGGGAGCGCAAGTGGATTTAGTAATCGAATCTGAACAATCAATCTGAACAAGAATCTGAACTCATGTCTTAACTGAAATCAATCATGGAAAATGAGCTTAATTTTGTATGGGACTTTGTAGCTGAACTAGAATTTAAGCTGGAATCGGAAAAAAACTGAATTTAAACTGAATTCAAACTGAAGTTGAACTGGACTGAAACTTAAGAAAACTCCGGCCTAGAATTTCATAACTGATTTCAAAACAGAACTGCAAACAGAACAGAAAAAAGATAAAAAGCAACGGGAACTTTAGAAGGAAACTGGAACTATTTTAAAATCAGAATTAGAAATTAAACCATATTTTCTCTGGCCTGAACGAGAAGCTAATGGAAAGGACAGCTTTTATCTTCATAACCTGATCGTTTTCATAACAATTTTACATTCATTACAATATTTTTCATATTTTCCAAATAAGAAGATTCCAAAAACCAACATTTTCCCTTCAAAAAAGAGAAAAATATTTAAATACATTTTGGTTCATAATTTAATGAGATGTTTATATATTTTCACTCTTTTTGCTTAAAATAAAATGGGTCAAGCGTGTAAATGAGTAAAATAAGTTAATACAAGGAAATTTTCTAACCGCATAAAAAAGTCTTTTTTATGGAGCACAGAATACATGTTTGCAAGGGGTAAAATGACTACTATAGCAGCAAATTGCATAAATGCAAGCAATAATTATTTGTATGAGTCCATAGAAATGAAAGTGTCCTCCTTTTTTTTTTTTTTTTTGGAACCTACTAAATTCTATAACACACTTTGGTGTAAATAGTTTTAGACATGTGTTTCTTTTTTTTTTTTTTTTTTTTTTTGAAGGGATGTGGTGACAGACTTTTGTCTCTCCCTCATAAAATTGTTGAAAAAAAAAAGAGAAAAAAATGTTTGAAGTACTACACACAACTACTACTGATGAGTACTTCACATTTTTACACCGTTAAGTGGGCGAGGAAGTGAAAGAAACAAAAATAAAAAATAAATTCACTAAAAAGCTGCATCATACAAAAACTTGCTACATAATGTGGAAGTTGCAAGGAAGAAAAATTAATTTCTTACAATTAATATTTCAAAAGGAAACGTTGTTGTACAAGAAGAAGAAAAAAACAAAAATCAGCTAAATTATAAAATGCACCATTTCCTGAAATCTTGAATTCGTGTTCGAAATTATTTTATCTTTATTTGAATTTTAAAAAGTAGAAATTCTTCAAATATCGGTCTATATCTTTTAATATACTGTTAATTATTGGAGATAAATCGATACAGATTTTGATTTGATGCAGGATACATTACATTCATTACGGTGTTGAAGATTACAAAAAGGAAATTGTGTTCTTCTTTCTCACACAGAAATTTTCTTCTTTTAAAAACTAAAGTTTTCTTTTGGCAAAAATTTTCCCAATTTAACACCTTTCATTAAGTTATATCTACTTTTTAACATCATCTAGTGAAAGTTAATTGCAGCAAAAAGAAAAACTTTTTATTTAAATATAAGAAAAATGAAAGAAACTAAACACATGTTTAAATATGTCCTTTATTCCATCTCATCTCTTGATAAAAGAGAAAAACTTGTGTTTTTTGTTAAGTAAAACAAATGGAAAATTTTAAATATTTAATTGTAATTAAAGCAACAACACATGTTCTTAATGATGAAAGGAGGTTTTTTTAAATATTTAAATAATTAAATAAGAATTTACAAGGAAAATATTTAATAAAAAGGATCTTTTATCAGTAAATAGGCAGATGGATTCAGTATATATTTTGATTCGTTTCTAAATGAAATTTTAGTTTGAATTCTCTTTCAACTTATAATACAGATTCTAGTGAAGAATGTAGTAAAGATTCTAATTTGGATTCTTGTTCGTATTTCAAGTTCAAAATCCAACAAAGTTTGAACTTCTGATTGAAGTTTAGATTCAACTTCGAACTCCAGCTTAGATTATGCTTTAGTTCTAGTTCAGTTCTAGTTATGTTCTAGTTCATTTCTGGATCAATTCTAGTTCAGTTCTAATTCAGTTCTAGTTCAGTTCTAAGTTAGTTCTGGATCAATTCTAATTCGGTGCCAGTTCAGTTCTAGTTCAGTTCCAGTTCAGTTTTAGTTCAGTTCTAGTTCAGTTCTAGTTCTATTCTAGTTCATTTCTGGATCAATTCTAGTTCAGTTCTAATTCAGTTCTAGTTCAGTTCTAAGTTAGTTCTGGATCAATTCTAATTCGGTGCCAGTTCAGTTCTAGTTCAGTTCCAGTTCAGTTCCAGTTCAGTTCTAGTTCAGTTCTAGTTAAGTTCTAGTTCAGTTCGAGTTCAGTTCCAGTTCAGTTCTAGTTCAGTTCCAGTTAAGTTCTAATTAAGTTCTAGTTCAGTTCGAGTTCAGTTCTGGTTCAGTTCTAGTTCAGTTCCAGTTCAGTTTTAGTTCAGTTCTAGTTCAGTTCTAGTTCTATTCTAGTTCATTTCTGGATCAATTCTAGTTCAGTTCTAATTCAGTTCTAGTTCAGTTCTAAGTTAGTTCTGGATCAATTCTAATTCGGTGCCAGTTCAGTTCTAGTTCAGTTCCAGTTCAGTTCCAGTTCAGTTCCAGTTAAGTTCTAATTAAGTTCTAGTTCAGTTCTAGTTATGTTCTAGTTATGTTCTAGTTCAGTTCTAGTTCAGTTCTGGTTCAATTCTTGTTCAGTTCTAATTCAGTTCCAGTTTAATTTAATTTTAGTTCTAGTTCAGACTTCAGTTCTTATTGTAGATCAGTTCATGTTCTTGCTCAAACTCTAATTCATAATTTAGTTTCAACACTTGTTCTGAATCTTTATAAATTTCGTTTCTTTATTATAATAGATTTGAGCACAAATTGTAGTTCAGATAGTAAAACATGTCATAGTTCTTGTTCTTGTTTAGATTCTAGTTTATATTCTAGTTCTAATATTGTGACTGATTCCTTATTTATAGTTCAGAGTTTAGATTGGTTCAGATTAAAGCTCAGATTCTGGCACAGACTACAGTTCCAATTTTAGATTATAGTTGTTATTGTAATTAGGCTTTAATTCTGATTCTGGATCAGATTGCAATTGAGCTTGAGATTAGTCTGATTTTCAATTTAGTTTCTAATTGAAATTCTAGTTTAGTTTTTGCTTTAGTTTCTTGTGTACATCAGTTCCTGGTTTTTCGTCAGATTCAAGTTTAGATTCTAATTCAAATTCAAGCTTTTAGACACTATTTAAGATTTCAATTCAGTTTTATACTCTAATTCCTAGTTCTAGTTAGATTTTAGGCTGTAGTTCAGATTCTAACACAAATTTTATGTCAGATCCAATTTCAGATCCAATTCTTTATTTCTGTTTCAAACTTTAGTTCACAATTTATTTCGTATTCAGATAAAGTTCTTCTCTAGTTAAAAGTGTAAGTAAAATTCTTCTTTTATTTTTTTACCTTTTTTTAGTTCCAAAAATCAACATTTTGTTTCCTTTTCCTTCAATATTTGTTGCAATACTTTTCATTGTATTTTATTTGTTGCCTTCAATGTATATTAATTTATTGTCACACAATCTGGTCATTGTTCACAAAATATCAACAGCAATCATTTTGTTGCTGATATTTTTATTTAACTGGCAGCAATTTAGAGACTTAAAACACCTTTTATTACTCAATAGTTTTTTGTTATTGTTGCAAAATTGTAAACAAGGACCTTGTTGTATTAATGTTAAATAGCAAAAGGATAAGTGAAGGAGTTGTAGTCAGAGCAAGTTTTATTAAAAAAATAGTTCAAAACAAAATTTTAAAACTTTTGTTTAAGAGAAGTGATTTCTAGCAAAAATTGCAACAATATAGTTTATTATTATTTCGAACAAAACTTTTTTTATGATGGACTATCAATTTTAATGGTCTTTTGTAAGGAGCAGGAATTAATTTTTAGGGAATAAAAGAAGGAAAGAATTTTATTAAGAAAACTAGAATTTTGGAAGTTGGATTTAATTTTGTTCCTTCATTGTAAACTATTTTTAAAAGATTTGTTTACCTTCTCTTTATTGATTTTTATTTTTTCATGCTTATTTTGACCCACTGTACTTAAAACTAACACTAAATAAACTTTATCGACATTTCTTAACCCTTAAAGCAACATTTGTTTCTTTAATTTTTATTTTCTACATTCTTTCATTTTTTCGATTTTGTCCCACTGTGCCATTTTAGTCTATATAATTTGCAGAAAGTTTATAATACTGTAACTTTATTAGGTCTCTGCAAATAAATTTGTTTATTCTATAAATTCTAATATAATAAATTTTAAACTACATTACGTATGATTAATATTAATTATTGCCTTTTTTAACAAAATCCTTTATAACTTTGTAGTTTGAAAAGCTAAATGAAAATTTGATATGGTGAATTAAAGCTAACTCTTCAAGCTATCAAATTAAGGAACTGGAACTTGTAAGAATTTTACAATTTTTTTCAAATTTAAAAACAAATAAAATATTTTTTTTTACATTTTTTAAATTAAATTTTTTATAATTATTATACCCGCTACCACAAGTGGTCAAGAGGACATACTAACTTTGCCATTCCGTGTGTAACCCCAAAACGAAATCATCTCAGACCACATTATTTATATTTATTCTTCCATCAAATGAAAATCTGAGTCGATTTAGCTATGTCCATCTGTTTGTTTGTTGTTGGCTCCACGCATTTGTGATGGAGATTATTAAAGATTCGGCATAGCCGAATGTATGCATTCCTATTTATATCTAATTAGTATTCTTTAAAAGATTTTTTAATGAAACGAATTTCACTCTATTTTGACCCACTGTCTACTTAAATAAACAAGATATTTATTCTTCATTAATTTAAAGCAAATTTATGTATTTCTATTCCAATTTGCAAATGATTTTTCTCATTCCATATATTGTCCCACTGTGCCAATTAATTCTAACTACTTTTTTAAACTCATACTTTATTTTGTACCTTTAACTTTTACAATCATATCTGCATTATTTATTTTTTAGAAATTGAAACGAGAAAATGAATATTTATAATTAATATATTTAGGACCTCATAACGTATGATTGATATTAATTATTAAGTATACTCACAAAAATCATCATAACTTTTTTCTTTCTTAAACTAAGTCAAAAATTTAAAAGCCAAATGAAAGCTAATATTTTAGGCTTTAAAGCTGTTTATATAGCATTTTTGTACAGGTAGAACATTTTCTTTAATTTCAAATCAAAATTAAAATTTCTTTAAAAAGATTTTTTACTTTTTTAATTTTCTTTATATTTTATACAAATTTAAATCAAAAAATATAAAAATGACCTCATTTATTCTGTAATAAAAGCCTGATAATAGTGTTTTTTTTATTTTATAATAATATACACATACATTTATATATATTTATAATCATCACCATCATTTTCCTTTTACATGACTTGTTTGAAGTGTAATTATTTTAATTCACTTCCTTTTCTTTGCCATTTATAACTTAAGTTTATCCTGTAGCAGTAGTTTGTCATTTAAAACAGTTCTTTTTTTCTCTTCATAATTTACTTGTAGCAAAAACTTTAAGTTTTCTGCTTTTTTGCTGTCTCATTCACTCTTTCCCAAATGACTGCTGTCGTTATGAATAATTAAATTTGTCTTCTTTTAAAATGGAAAATTTATATTTCAGCTTAGAATAATGCTAAATGTGATTTACCAGAACGTTGTCGTTGAGACAAATTTAACAAACTTAAATTTGCAAAAGTATTAACGGGGCAAAAGCAGCAACAGCAGCAGCAGCAACAGGGGAGTGAAATAAAATAAAAATAGAATTTCGTGAAACACCAACAAGAAACTGCTGCTGTCTTCAGTTTAGGGGGTAATGTAGAGGAAAATGTAATGAGCGAAAAGTAAATGAAAGTAAAGTTCTTCTAAAAACACTTTTTGTCCAAGTTAATACTAAAAAGGTAGAAGGATATAATGAAAGATAAAGTTCTTGAAAAGGATTATCTAGAAAAGAAAGTAGATGGGAGGAGGTTTAAAAAGTTAAAAATATTACTTATAAAAAGAAATGTATAAATATGATTTGAAGAGGGTAAAAATAGTATAAAATAATGGAGTTTTTTTAATCAAATGAAAATAATAAGAAATTTTAAATTAAAAAATAAAAATAAGAATTTTCAAAAACTTCCTGAAATTTAAGACACTGAAGCTGTCAAATTTTAAAGAACCTAAATTTATTTTACTTTACATTTAAAATATATTTTAAATTGATCGAGTTATGAGACTTTTTAAATGAAAGCAAACAATAATTAATATTAATCATACGTCTAGTTGACTTTAATATCAATACGAAATAAACCTAAAATTCTTCCACTCAATTTTTAGTTCTAGTTCAGGTTATAGTTAAGACTCTTGATCAGATTTTAGTTCAGATTTTTGCGCAGACTCTAGTTCAGTTCTAATTTAGATTCTACATCAGATTCTTGTTCAGATTTTAGTTTAGATTCTTGTTCATTACTAATTAAGTCCAAGTTCTGTTAAGTTCTAATTCAATAATAATTCAGTTCTAGTTCAATTCTAATTTAATTCTCGTTCAGTTCTACTTCAGTTTTGGTTCAGTTCTAGTTCAGTTAGAGTTAAGTTTTAGTTTTAGTTCTATTCTAGTTCAATTCTAGTTCGATTCTAGTTCAGATTCTAGTTCAGTTAGAGTTAAGTTCTAGTTCAGTTATAGTTAAGTTTTAGTTCAGTTCCAGTTCAGTTCTACTTCAGTTCTAGTTCAGATTCTAGTTCAGTTAGAGTTAAGTTTTAGTTCTAGTTCAATTCTAGTTCAGATTCTAGTTCAGTTCTTGTTTAGTTCTAGTTCAGTTCTTGTTCAGTTTTACTTGAGTTCTAGTTCAATTCTAGTTCAGTTTTAGTTCAGTTCTTGTTCAGTTCTAGTTCAGTTCTACTTCAATTTTAGTTCAGTTCCAGTTCAGTTCTACTTTAATTCTACTTCAGTTCTAGCTCAGATTCTAGTTCAGTTAGAGTTTAGTTTTAGTTCTAGTTCTATTCTAGTTCAATTCTAGTTTGATTCTAGTTCAGTTAGAGTTAAGTTTTAGTTCAGTTCCAGTTCAGATTCTAGTTCAGTTAGAGTAAAGTTTATTTCTAGTTCAATTCTAGTTCAGTTCTATTTCAGTTCTACTTCAGTTCTAGTTCAGTTAGAGTTAAGTTTTAGTTCTAGTTCAAGTCTAGTTCAATTCTAGTTCAGATTCTGGTTCAGTTCCAGTTCAGTTCTAGTTCAGTTTTAGTTCAGTTCTTGTTTAGTTCTAGTTCAGTTCTAGTTCAGTTCTTCTTCAGTTTTAGTTCAGTTCTTGTTCAGTTCTAGTTCAGTTCTTCTTCAGTTTGAATTCAGTTCTAGTTCAGTTCTAGTTCAATTCTAGTTCACTTTTAGTTCAGTTCTACTTCAGATTCTAGTTCAGTTTTAGATCAGTTCTTGTTTAGTTCTAGTTCAGTTCTAGTTCAGTTCTAGTTCAGTTCTAGTTCAGTTCTAGTTCAGTTCTAGTTCAGTTCTAGTTCAGTTCAGTTCTATTTCAAGTTCAGTTCTATTTCAGTTTTAGTTCATTTCTAGTTCAACTGTAATTCAGTTCTAGTTCAACTCTAGTTCATATGCTTATATAAATTCCAGTTCAGACTTTCGTTCAGATTCTAGTTCAGATTCCGGTTCAGATTCTATATCAAAATGTTGTTCATATTCTAATTTAATTTCTAGTTCAATTTTTTTAATTAGTTTTCATCTTTTAGTTTTCTTTTCAGATTTGCAAAGTCTATTTTCCATTATAAAATTTTTAATTTAAAAAATTCAAAAAGTTGTCATTTAATCCACTTGACTTCTAGACTTTTTTTGAGAAATTCTCAACTTAAGATTCAAGGTTTCAAGTGAGATATTTTCTTTTATTTAGCTTTCGTTTTTTCTCTGTTCATTTAGCTTTAAGCGATAAAGTCTTTGCGAAAAAAATTGAAAATATAATACACTTTTAGATTTTTTTCTACTTTGTTTTTCCTTTTGGCTAAATTCTATACAACTTTTTCTTCTTTACATTTATATGTGATTATAATGCAAAAAAGTGTCTACTAGTCTGAAAAATAACAGGAGTGTAAAAAATTCTTTAAAATCAGTACTCGATTTCTTTTTGTTCAATCCATATTTAATATTTTAGATTTTTTATTATTTTTTTTCCTTTCAGATTATTTTTGTTCTTAGGATATTTAGCAGAAATAATCGATATTGTTTGGGCATTTACAGAATTTTTTAAAGGAATTTATGGAAATTCTTTTATTTTTTATTTTATTCTAAATAATATTAATAAAAAAGCTGTTTATCTCAATGAATAGAAAAATGAATTTTAGAAACAGTGGTTTATAGTAAAGAAAAAATAGGAAAATTATGAGATTCAGTTGAAGACTCATATGTAGAAATGAAGCTTCATATGTTAGCTATAATATGGCTTTCGAAAATTTCAATTATCTTTATAACGAACAAAGTTATTATGGTTTAATTGAATTTACCCCCTAATTAATATCAATCATACGCAACAATAACCAGAAAATTTAAATTTTAAATTTCATAGTTTTAAATAAGTATTCTAAATCTTTAACTTTAAGCTTTATAAAAATTCACATTTAAAGCTTTTTTCCATTGTTGGTTGAAATAAAAATTAATTTTTAAATCAAAATTATGTGAAATTATGCGTTAAGTGAAGAAGAATTAGTAAGATTGTAAGACAAATATAAAGATTCGTATACTGAAATAAAGCTACATATGTTAGCTTTAACAGGTCTTTTAAAATTTTTAATTATCTTTCACGCTACAAAAGTTATAAAGGTTTAAGTGAAATTACTCCCTAAATAATATCAATCATACGTAACCAGGATAAAAAATTTAAATTTAAATTTTTTTAGTTTCTAATAAATATTTGGATTTTTTAAGTTGGCTTTGTAAAAATTCACTATAATAGCTTTTCTTAGTCACTGTTAGTTGTAAAAAAAAACAATTTTTATTACGAAATTCTGTAAGAGAAAAAAATCTTTTAGAAATTTCCATAATAATTCTTACGGTCAATTTAGATTTGAACATCTTTTTACTTTCCCTCTTTCTCTTAATATTCTGAATTCGTGCTCTGCCAGCTTCTTATCTCTTACTTTAAATCATTTTCTATATTATTTCGGGTTTTTTTGGCTTCAATTTGATGTTAACATTTATATGGTTTGTTATGCCGTTTTATAACGCATTGCCAAAGCCATCGACATCATCTTCATTATTATTACATAAAATGGTCAATAATGTTTTGTTTTTATACCCTAAAACATACAATATAAATTTTCCCCAAAAAAAGAGGAGAGAAGAAACTATAAGAACCCTTAAATAAAAAAGAAGATAAATTCCTTGTAAAAAGCTTTTTACAGGCAATCAAGTGTGAAATGAAATTTACATAAAAATATTGAAAAAATAAACCTCAAACGCATAAATATTGTTGTTAAATATTCTAAAACAACAACAACAACAACAATAAAAAATAATCTAAAACAAAAACAAAATTTCCAGAAACTAATTTTCAAATTGTCTAACTTGTAAACAGAGATTTAAATAGTTAAAGGAATTTTTCTCTTAAAAACTAGAGAAATCTAAAACAAATAAGAATGCTACAGTCGGCTGTGCCGATTGTTAAATACCCTCCATCACTAATATTGTGCTAAAATTAGCATGAGTTCAAGATATTGAAATATCTGTAAATTGAAAACTTTCACAAAAATGTCTTAATTTTGATAGAGTTGGTCCACATTTTAAACCATATTCCGGTAAGTGGGATTATAAGAAATTAATAACCAAATATGGTCCGATTATTGTCAAACCAAATTTATATACAAATGCCAGTTTGAAAATATTATTGAACCAAATTGGATAAAATTTAAAATCCTTTTCTTAGACCTTTAATAGGATCCATAGCAAAATCTGGCCCAACATTCGTCAATAAAGGAAAAATATATTTTAGATAGAGCAATAATTGTGCTGATTTTCAATAGAATTATTTTATGTTTAAAAAACTTATTAGTCTTAAGTTTTTTCCGAAAACCAGACTACAGCGAAATATGGACCGATATTCGCCAAGAAAGTAAGACATATTCTAGACAGATAGAAAAATAATTGCGACTAAATAAAATAAATAATGATTTAAAATGTCATTAATGACTTATTCTTTAAGCTCAAAATTATTTTTCGGGAATGCGCCTTATATGGGAGCTATAGCTACATATGGACCGATGTTAACAAAATATATTCAAGACAATTGGAAAATTTATTGAGTCATATTTCTATTAGATTTGACTTTATTTACCAGTTTTATAAGCATAAAGCTGCTTTCAGAGATGAGGCCTTATATGGAAGCTATAGCAAAAATATGGACCAAGGTTGGCCCAATTATTAATATATAATTACTAATAGAAATTAGTAACATCAGGAGAGTTAGAAAATGGAATGTCACAAATTTCAATAGATTTGGTTTATATTAAAAATTTTAGAAGCTGTAAACCATATACCGGAAAGGGGCCTAATATGGAAGCAAGGTAAAATAATGACCCCAACACAATCTTGTGCATTCAAGTTTATGATTGTATCAGAACAACTATATAGCGATTTTCATAAGATTATCTTCAAAATTGCGACCTATAAGACACACAGATTTTGGTTTGGACCAAAATTTTACATATTTTTTCCTATAACCTTTATTACATTTATCCGATTTTTCAGATTTTTTTGTACGATAATAAAGTACATATAACTATATGTTATAGTCAAATTCTTGTTCAAATACAGTTAACTTTTATTGAAGAAATAAAAAAAGTTCTTTTTCAGAATTTTGAGGTTGTTTGAGATATCGGTGTATAACTTTTTTGTTAATGAACCGATATAGTTGGTTTTATATAGGAAACTGCTTAGGATGATAGCAAATACTGGGGCCAAATTTCATTGAATTTGGACAATAATTCAAGACGTGAGAATGTTTCCAACAGACAGACATACAGACAGCCGGACGGACAGACAGTCTGTAATAGCTAAATCGACTCAGTTTTTGATTTGATGCAATAATATATATACATTAAAGGATCTTAGATGATTCCTTCTAACTGATACAAACGGAATAACAAAGTTAGTATGCCCTTCTTCACCACTTGTGCTGGTGGAGGTTATTAAAAAGAAAGGTTTTAGTTTAGGGGTAAAAGGATTAGCTTACATTCCATCTTAAAGGATTATTATGTAATTTTCCTTAAAAACATATTTATAAAAATTTTCATAAGAATTTCATTAAAATATTTTAAAATCTATTGAATTTCTTTTATAGGAATTTCAAATATTTTATCTGAATTTTTTATCAGGATAAATGAGATTTTGCTATTAAAGCAAAATTTATATGAAATTATATTTTTTAGGTTATGAAATTCCTTTTAAATAACTAGAAAATAAAAGAAAATATGAAAATAAAAAAGAGTTTTCTAAAAGTATAATTGAATAAATATTAATCATTTATAAGACTTTTGCTTGAGGCACATAAATGTCATAATTGGATAAGGGGTACCACCGGTTTGTCTCCTCTTTGATGAATTTTCACAGTTGCTTATGCATATTTTATTACGTTGACGGTCTCTGGTAATTGAATGCAGTGCCCCATGGTGATCGGGTCGGGTTAAGACTGAACTGATTCGCTTCACCAGGCCACCACTAAATAAGTTTCCATTGGAACAATCGTATAGCGCCAAATATGTGGGCATTAACAAACTATTGTGTAATGATACTATTCGGGAGGCTAAGAAGGCTTTTAAATCCTACTTGCCTAACATGGATCTTCGTTGCTGTTGTAAAATCTATACTACTATATGATGACCTAGTGTAGTGGTAAGCAAGGAATTAGAATGACCATCAGATAATTTCGCAAAGATCTTGAAGTTGAAGGCTACTTGATCCCTGAGGTCAACACTGCGTAAAGAACTTTTTTGCGATATTGCACTGGCTGCCTTTTGACCTAAATTTCGAAAAGCTTTCTTAAACTCTGCTGCTAGACTATTTGCCGAAAATCTGTAGAATAGATGGGCTCACGGGCGTTCTCGTATTTGGGAACACTCAGCACTGGAATTTGAAACAAATTGACTATTGCAACCGGAACCATGCTTTGAGATGGGAATTTCGGGGAGTATTCCTTGAACCCAACTTTAACGCAAGAATCTACAGTTTGTACATTGATGTGTTCGAGTGGCGGGAAAGGGAAGGAGTTGGTTTTTTCATTGGATACTTCAATGTTAGAGCATCCTTTAGAATAAAGGACCATTCTACAAGCGGAGATTATTGTAAACTGGCTCATTTATAATCGGTAAGCCAGGCGATCAGACCAGACGTCGATATTAACGACTGAATGCCGGTTATCTTTGAAAAGAGAAATATTTTGTTGTTAAACTGATTTGGATTCTAGGACACAGTAACAGTTTCGGAAATGACTTTGCAGATGGTTAAGCAATACATGGCATTGCTCGTTGATGACTACATCGATCGACTTATTGGATATCCTCTGGCATGCTTTAGTAAGGAAAAACTAATCGATATTGAGCAGGCAAGATGGTAGATTAAATTTATCTATCAAATTTAAAGCATTATCTGGCCTAAGTACAATATTCGATGGACTAGGCAGTTGTTTGCTTTCAATTGATGACATATTAGACTTCTGGTTTTTACTATAACTAGACTCTGTGTTTTGGGAGTCCATGCAAGCAGGTTGAGTGTAGTCTATTATGGCTTCTGTCACAGTTGTCATGACGAACTGGAAAAAGAGACAGTCCGCCATTTAGAGAGCCTTGAAATGCCCTCGTTGGAACTTATACTTTTGACCAAAGTGTTTTTGGTAAAGTTAATTTGATATCGTTACTTTCTTTCCTTAAATGTACTGGCTGGTTTGAAGAACTCACAATGCAGATTGCTGAATAGAAGACTGTTTTCTAGGGTAACACAATGGGGCCAGATGAATGGATATGGAATCACGTGAGATGTCTGCCGGGCACTGTCCTTGGAACTGAACTAACACTGAACATGAATCAGAACTGCACAATTATCTTATATAAGAACTGAATTAAGAATTGAACTAAGAACTGAACTGAGAACTGAACTAAAAGTGAACCAGATTGAGTAAAATTTGATCTCAAGTTGTATTCAAATTGAATAGAAAAAAATATATAACTTGAAAAAATCTCTCAGTAGAATCTAAATATAATATTTTGCCTATTTTGTTTTAATATTAACTGAAAAACAAAACTGAGAACTGAACTTTGTACTGCAAAGAGAGCTTGACTGGGAATTGAGCTGAGAACTGAACTAGAATTTGACTGAAATGCTAAAGAATCTGATGTAGAATTTAAAGTTGAAGCTGAACTAAACTAGAATTTGACAAGAGAGAATTAAACCAGAGTCTGAATTGAGAACTGAAAATATTGGTAAATCTTTATGTTTAAGTGAAATAGCAGAATGAACTGAAATTAAATAAGTTTTCAGGGGAAATTGATTTGTGTGTTTCCTTCCTTTTTGCTGGTCTGTCAATTTTGTCTATTTAAATTAAATTTTATTGCCTCCAATAATTTTTTCTGTGATTTATTTTATTTTCTTCTTTTGTGGATTTTCCAATCTAAAATGTGCGTCTGTCACAGCATCATCAATCATCATTTCAAACAACTTGACATAATGTCTGTAGAAAATCATGTTGAATACGATTGAAACAATTTTAAATGACATTTATTTTAGTTGTGTTTTTTCTTTTTCTAACACTCAACTAACAGACAGACAACAAATTGTCTGGACTGAGGGAGGGAATAGCAAATAAACTAATGTAGGCTTTTAGGCGTTGAAAACATATTGATTTTTTTAAGTAAATTAAAACAAAATATTTAAATTTACTAAACTATTTTAATTTAATAACTATAAAAATATTTTAAAATTCATTGTATTTATGAAAACTAATGCTGTAGAGTAGTAAATGAATAGCGCTCTTTTCTGCCCAATCACTATATTTGTTTTTATTTCTTTTTCTATTGTCAGTTTATGGCCTGTTATTGATTTATTTGCCAGTTAAACAAACTCAACTTTAGAAAGTTAAATAAATATATTGAGATGAAAGCCGAGGCAAGAGAACAATATAATACACTGTGTTTACTTTAAGGCTAAGACCCCTCAGCCAACCAAGATAAATATAAACAAGTTATAAAGAAAAACGACAAAAATAGAAACCTTCTCCTTGCTAACATAACAATTAGGGGGTAAACATTGAAGGCTTAATAAAAGAGAACCAACAATTTTTTTTTAACGAAATTTCAATTTTATGTGAAATTTTTGAAGGTTTAGAAAAGATTTTCTTAAAAGCTTTTTAAGCCGAATTAAAACTTAAACTGTTTGCTTTAAAAGCCTTTTGGAATTTTTGGATTTTCATTTACAACAAAATTTTTATAATGATTTTTTTAAAAAGGGAGCATAATTAATATCAATCATACGCCTTTGAGGTTAAAAATAAAATTTTTTAAATTATTGCTAATTTTGATGATTTTTATAAATTCTGCTTTAGTTTTTCTTAAATTCAGGTAATTTTTTTATAATAAATATCTAGAAGAGAAACAGTTTTCTTTATTTAGTTCCCGAAATTTTAGGTTTTAATTTTTCTTTTTGAACAAATAAGTTGGTGCTATTAAATTTATAGTTTCTTTCTACCACAAATAGCTCAATCATCTTCTTAACTATTAAAGGAGTCATGATGAGCAGCATGATTATTACTGTAGTTATCATTATATGCTATTTTCGAAAGACTCATAAGTATAAATAAGAAAAATGTTCTGCAATAAAAACTACTAGAAATTCTTAACTTAAACATAAGGGAAGCGATCGGAAAAAATTTAACATACAAATATATTAATACTTTTAAAGTTTCAAACACTTTTAATCTTTTTAGTTCTCTTTAAACAAGATCCCAATATCTCTTCACAGGCCTAAGCTCCAAACAGTTTGAAGTATTTGTCTCTCTTGGTACAAATACCTCATTATTATTCTTGCACAACTCAAGGGCTTATTTATCATAGGATGCCGAGTAATGCCAAGTATGAGTGGACACATTGTGAAGTCTTATAAATGGAGGCAGACTTTATTTGAACAATCCTTGATGTAAATTTCGATATTTATAGAGCCCCTTGAGAGGTAGGCCAAGAACTTCTTCGGAAATTTTGACCGCTTTTGGTTCCTAAACTATTGACCAGGAAGTTACGAAAAATCTGCCAGTACATACGTTTAGTCACATATTATGCAGCAAACCTTTTTTTTTTTTTGAACACTTAAATTCAGTTGCCGTTTAATTCGCTGCATGAAACTTTTTGAGCCTTGTATAATTTTAAACCTGCATTAGCTTTAACACTTCTTAAAAAATAGTCCGAGCTCTGAGTTCACCGAGCTGCTTTCATACCGGAAATGTTGGGAGTTCATTTAGAAATGATTTCTATTTTTCAGTGTCAATTGGTTTAAACAGTTTGACGACGTATTTAAAGGTAACGTGATCAAAAATCAAGTCATACTTGCGTTAATAAAAATTTTAATAAAAAATGAGCGCTTAGAGTTTGTCAATTTAAGTTTTAAAGTTTTTCAGAAAAATTAAAAAAAAAACTGAAATTTTTTTTTATTACTTTGTTTGGAAACATTTAAAATTTCACTTATTTCAGTAACAATATTGTGAATTTGTTAAAATTAATATTAAGCCTATTGTGCTGACTTTATAATACATTTTGAATTGTTTTTCTACCTCTTAAAATTAAAAGTTATATAGGTTTTTCTTCAAATACTACTGAATTAATATTAATCATACGCTTCCACTAAAAGTAATTATTAAATTTTTAAGCATTTTATTTCATGTTATTTAAATTTGTTTATTTCCCAAGAAAATTTTAATTATATTTTATACTTTATTAAACCCCAAAAACTCTTTATACTTAACCAATTGTCCTGTCTTAGAGAATTTTCTCATTAGATCAAGAATTTTTGAATTTTGCTGGTAATTTCTTAATCTAAGAATTTACATTAGATCTTTATATTTACCAGTCATAATGCCTGTATTCTATACTACAATTTCTGTCTTAAAAAACTTTTCTATCTTCAAAAATAAACAAGTTATAAAGATCTTTCCAAAATTACTCACAAATTAATATCAATCATACGCTCTCTATAAAAACTTTCTAAATCTAAATTTTAACCTTTTTTCCTAAAACATTTTTTAAATTTTTGTTACAAATTGTAGTAATGAGTTTCTTTGCTATATTTGGAGAAGAAAATATCTACAAATTCTTTAACCCAACACCCTGTATTTTCGTTTCCTTTCATTGTTTGCTTAGAAAAAAAGTATTTTCAAACTTAAATCCAATAAAATTCTCAATATTATTGTATGAGTATTTCTATAACAAAAAGTCAAAAATACACATATAAATGTAAAGTTTGTTTATATTATGGATTAGATATTTAATACAAAAGTTGCAAATATATTTAGTAAGTATTAGGAGAACGTTTGAAAAAATATTGTAACAGAATTTGAGAAAAAATATTTAAACTACAAATGATTACAGTTAAAAAAAAGTATATAGAAAAATATTAGGGGTAATGAAAAGTAATTTGGGTAGAAAAAATTTTAACCTGAACTTTCTAAAATTAATCTAAAATGAAAAGTATCCTTGTGACATACAAAGTCCCATATTTATATGAACGCAAGAATTAAAATCTTCTGTTGAACGGACTGAAGCCCAAAACCAAATCATTCTGCCAACAAAATTTATTTTCCCTTTTCTTCAACCCAAAGACTCAAAAGAAAAAAACTCCTAACAATTTGCTACACTTTTTCAAAACAAATTCCTCGTTTCTATTTTTTTCTTCATCTTCCATGGCTGGTGCAAATCACATTTAGCATTTAAAGGATGTTAAGATGAATTTGGCAACAACAAAACAACAAAATAAGGATACAATATTCCTCTTTATAAAAAGAAAAAATAAAATAAATTTGTTAACTCTATTTTAACTTTATTCACACACAAACGTTAGAAAATCATGTGAAATGGGGAAGAAGGCGACGAAGGAGGTAAAAGTGTTTAAGTTTGGTGTTGGTGTTAAAGGCAACTGTTGACATATGCTATTGAAATGTCACATACACAACTGAGTGCAAAGGATAATAAAAATGTAACAATAGAAATTTTTGTAAAGAATTCTTATTTTGAGGAAAAATTAAATAAATTTATTTGTTGTTGGGGGAAAATATTACACAAATATTAAGAGATTTAATTATGAGAAGAGAAGAGAACTAAAACCTAAACCCAACTTGGTGTAGAACTAGATTCAGGCAAGAATCTGAACTAGGTAAAAATTAGAATAAAACTAGAAAAGAACATTATTTGAACAAAACTATAACTGAACTAGAAGTGAACTAGAAGTGAACTAAAACTGGACTAGAACTGAATTAGAACTGAACTAAAACTGAACTAAAACTGAACTAGAACTGAATTAGAACTGAAATAGAACTGAACTAGAACTGGACTAGAACTGGACTAGAACTGAACTAGAACTGAAATAGAACTGAAATAGAACTGAATTAAACTCGAACAAAAACTGAACTAGAACTGCACTAAAACTGAACAAGAACTGAAATAGAACTGAACTAAAACTGTACTATAACTGAACTAGAACTGAATTAGAACTGGACTAGAACTGAACTAGAACTGAATTAGAACTGAACTAAAACTAAACTAGAACTGAACTAAAACTGGACTTGAACTGAACTTGAACTGAACTAGAACTGAACTAGAAGTGAAATAGAACTGAACTAAAACTGGACTAAAACTGAACTAGAACTGAATTAGAACTGAAATAGAACTGAACTAAAACTGGACTAGAACTGAACTAAAACTGAACAAGAACTGAAATAGAACTGAACTAAAACTGTACTATAACTGAACTAGAACTGAATTAGAACTGGACTAGAACTGAACTAGAACTGAATTAGAACTGAACTAAAACTAAACTAGAACTGAACTAAAACTGGACTTGAACTGAACTAGAACTGAACTAGAACTGAACTAGAAGTGAAATAGAACTGAACTAAAACTGGACTAAAACTGAACTAGAACTGAATTAGAACTGAAATAGAACTGAACTAAAACTGGACTAGAACTGAACTAGAACTGAACTAGAACTGGACTAGAACTGGACTAGAACTGAACTAGAACTGAAATAGAACTGAAATAGAACTGAATTAAACTCGAACAAAAACTGAACTAGAACTGCACTAAAACTGAACAAGAACTGAAATAGAACTGAACTAAAACTGGACTTGAACTGAACTAAAACTGAACAAGAACTGAAATAGAACTGAACTAAAACTGTACTATAACTGAACTAGAACTGAATTAGAACTGGACTAGAACTGAACTAGAACTGAATTAGAACTGAACTAAAACTAAACTAGAACTGAACTAAAACTGGACTTGAACTGAACTAGAACTGAACTAGAACTGAACTAGAAGTGAAATAGAACTGAACTAAAACTGGACTAAAACTGAACTAGAACTGAATTAGAACTGAAATAGAACTGAACTAAAACTGGACTAGAACTGAACTAGAACTGAACTAGAACTGGACTAGAACTGGACTAGAACTGAACTAGAACTGAAATAGAACTGAAATAGAACTGAATTAAACTCGAACAAAAACTGAACTAGAACTGCACTAAAACTGAACAAGAACTGAAATAGAACTGAACTAAAACTGGACTTGAACTGAACTAGAACTGGACTAGAACTGAACTAGAACTGAACTAGAACTGAAATAGAACTGAAATAGAACTGAATTAAACTTGAACTAAAACTGAATTAGAACTTAAGTAAAACTTAAATGGAACTGAATTAGAACTAATCTAGAACTGAACTAGAACTCAAGTCGAAATGAATTCGAACTGAAATATAATTAAACTAGAACTGTGGTAGAACTGAAATGAACTGAACTCGGACCAAACTAGAACTGAACTCGAAATAAACAAGAATTTAACAATATGAACATAAATTAATATTTTTATTAGAATCCAAAGTAAAATTTCAAATTGAAACTGAACAGGAATTTCCACTAGAATTTAAACTAACATTTGGTTCGGAATTTGAAGAAAAATCTAACCCAGAAACTGAATTGTAAAATGAACAATTCTCTTAAATAACTTCGAATCCAAATTATTATCTGAAGTAGAAAATTAATTTCAATCTGAACTTAAAACTAAACCTAAATATGTCTTTAAAGCTGCACAAGAATCTGAACTAGAATCTTTACCAGAATCTTAATTGAAATATTAACTAAAGTCTAGAATAAAATATAAACTAAATACGAAACAGTATTTGTGCTACAATATAAGCTATTTTCTGAAAAAATTCTAAACTGAAGTCGGAATCAGTACAAGAATCTAAACTAATATCAAAACTAAAAACCGATTTACAACCTGGATGTTAATCTAAACTTAAATCTAATCTTCAAGTTAAACTTGATTCTAGATCGCAATCTCAACTCGAATCTTACATAGAGTCTGAATTATCTAGATCAAAACGTTAAATAGAATATGAATTTGAATCTACACTAGAATCTGAGCTCGAAGCTGTTCTTTAATCTGGACTACAATCTGACGTAGAACTATAAT
This sequence comes from Cochliomyia hominivorax, assembly GCA_004302925.2. Taxonomy (NCBI): domain Eukaryota; kingdom Metazoa; phylum Arthropoda; class Insecta; order Diptera; family Calliphoridae; genus Cochliomyia; species Cochliomyia hominivorax. Next base: position 86,052,074 of record PYHX02000495.1, on the reverse strand, counting down.
CTGAATTTGAATAAAATAGTTGGGACCAAATTTGAGAACTCTCTTATAGTTTTTTTAAATATTCGAAAATCAATATTTGTAAAAAGGATGTATCACTCCTCCTGATCATATCCGTTCTACGTTTTGTCCGGTAAAAAAAATTCCTTGGCACCAAATTTGAGAACTCTCGCTGTTATAGTTCTTTAGATATGGAGGTACCCCCCATGATCTTATTGCAATTTTTTACAGCATATTTTACTTTCAGGTATATTAGGATCATTATGTGAAAATTTCATCATACATACATACATACATACATACATACATACATACATACATACATACATACATACATACAAACATACAGACATAGACACTTCCAATTTTATATATATAAAAAATAAATATTTTCTTTCTTCTCATATTTTGTCTTTTTTTCTAATAAGAAAATATTTATATAAAAGATTTTCTTAAAACCCTTAAAATTTATTGTTTATAGATTTTTATAATATTTTTTTTAATAATTTTTATATTTAGGCAGATTTTATATTTTTGCCATAAAAAATGTTTACATTTTTATGTTTCAAAGAAAGAAAATCAATTTATTAAAAAAATTATTCTTAAGTGTTTAATTGTAATAAAAAAATTTTAATTAAAATTTCAAGAGACATTTTTATTTAAATTGAAAAAAAGCAATTTATTTAAAATTTAATAAAATATTTTTTTACCCTTCAGCATCACAAGTGGTGATGGTGAAGGTGTATTAAATGTGTCATTCCGTTTGTAATGCTAAGAAGGAATCATCTCAGACCCCATAATGTATATAGATATATTTCTGCATCAAATTAAAATCTGAATCGATTTAGAAATGACCGTCTATTTGTCCGTCTGACCATCTGCACGTCTGTCTGTCTGTTTCTCTTTCCATCTATCTGTCCGTCTGTCTGTCTGTCTGTCTGTCTGTCTGTCTGTCTTTCAGTCTATTGTTGAGACGCTTTTATCCATATTAATTGACGGGGCTTAATGAAATTTGACATGAGCATTTCTTAAAGTCCCGAAAAGTTTCCTATTTAAAATCATTAAAATCAGTTAAATATTTTAAGACATAAAGACCCATAGCTACGGTAACCTCTTAATTCAAGTGAAAACTTTTGTTAAATTGTCACTTATTAATTGACAAATTAGAACATAATTTTGTCATACTAATAAACTATATAAACTTCATCACCATTCCGAAAATTAGCAAAATCGGTTCAGTTAAAAAAAAAAATTATAGACAAAAATATAAATAATATAACAAGAAAAACTTGTTTATTTGTTTACATTTGTGTGAGTGTATATGTACAAAACATAACAATGTGAGGGTATTCAAGATTTGGCCTACCTGAATATAACGTTATAGTTTGTTTGTTATACAAATTTAGTTTATTTAAAAGTCTCCATTGAAATTTTGCCATAAAACAAAAAACACACAAAATGACTTAATTTCTAATCATCGAATAATTATTTTAAATCGTGCTCTAATCTCATTTAAGTTACATCCTGTTTAGCATAATTATCACAATAAATTACAATATAAATTCTAATACATACAAGCTTATCACACACATGATGTATTATACACTAAACACAATAAGAACCATGAAAATCGGACACAAAATTCCGCTTAAATTTAGTGACAAAACAGTATTAATTTGTTTTATAAAATAAAATTAATAAATTTAATACCTAAAACCTAAAGCAGCATTCTTAAATTATCGCATCTTAATAGTCTGTTCCTTAAAGGGTTAATTTCCGTCTGCTCATCATGTATCATTAATTATATTAAACGTGAAGATACAATAAATTCACATTCAAAACTATAAATGCAAATTAGATGATAAAAGTGATTAATTATAAGTATTTGTGACATGATATCAATGATTTTGGACTGTAATTGATATTTTAATATTATGCGTGCAACCGAAGAAAAGAGATAATTTCACAAAAATTAATTAAGAATTTTACATAAAGAAATGTAGAAGAATTAAGCAGAAATTTGAAACTGGACTGTAATATGAAACAGAATCTTTAGGTTTGCACTTAAATCTGAAATAGAAAAATCTGGACTATATTCTACAACGAAATCCTTGGCAGATTCTGACCTGGAGTCCAAAAACAAAAGGAATTTAGAAAAATCTGAAATTGAATCTGTACTTTACTCTAAATTAAATATTTAACCAGATTCTGAATTGGAATCTGAACTAGAAACAAAGTATCTTAATTGTAATTTTAATGGGAACAAGAAATTGAACCAGAATTTAAACAAAATTGGAACTTTTGTCAGAATTAGAATGTGGATTATAAACTAGAACCTCAATAAAAGTCTCTAATCTTTACAAGATTCTGAGTCCCAATCTAAACTGAATCTTAATTGGAATTTAAAAATCATCTAAACTACAGACTCTTGACCTTAACTGGATCCAAATTATAATTATCTGAACTAGATGAGCAAACTTGATGCTGAACTGTCCCAATAACATTGGCAGAATCGGACCTAAAATTTCCCTTGTGAAGAATCTCAGGTCAAGCTAAACGACCCACTTAGATTCCTCTCAGATGTGGAATGAATCTGGTAAAGTTCATGAGATTTTCATCCACCACACCTGCTCAAAATTTGAAATTATAGCTGATCTGGATTATGATATAGAACCATAACTATAATCTGATATTGATTCTCAACTGGAAAAATATCTAAAATCTGATTAAGAATTTGTAATGGAAACTAAACCTGAATATGAATTAAAATCTGATCTGCTTTCTAAACTACAATTTGATGTAGAACTTGAAATCTGAGTTAAAATTTGAACTATTTTTTGATACAGAAACTGAAACAATATCTGAAATAAGATCTTAGATAAATTTAAAGCAATAATCTGAACTATAAGCTGAACTAAAATCAGCACTAAACTTTGAACTATATTTTGAACTAGAATTTTGATTAGAATTTGAACTTGAACTTGAACTTGAAAAACAATGTCAACATGTCCTTTAATTAGATTCTGAACTTAAGTAAAATCTGAACCCAAATATGAACCGAAATCTGAACTAGAATCTGAATTAAAGTCTGAACTATAATCTGTATTGAAATCTGACAAAACAACTGGACTGGAATTTTAATTAGAATCTGAATAAGAGTCTGACCTAAATTCTGAATTGGAATCTAAATTAGAATTGCAATAGAATCTGAATTAGAAATTGAGAAGAACCCTAAGTAGAGTCAGGACAAGAAGCTGAACTAGAAACTGAAGTAGTATCTGAAATTGAATCTAAAATTTGAACTAAAATCCAAAGTGGGATCTAAACTGGATTCTAAACAAGGATTTGAACTAAAAGCGAAACTGCAATGGACATAGAAATGATCTGGAATGTGGTCATGAGTTTGAAATAGAAACCAAACTGAAATCACATCTAATATCAGATTTAAAATCTGAACTATAATCCGGACTAAACTTTGAACTTAAATTTAAGCCAGAAATGGAAATTTGAATCTGAGTAAAAATCTAAACTAAAGTCTGAACTATAATCTGATCAAGAACTAAATTAGCATGCAGAAACTGAATAAATACTGTTCAGAGTTTAAGCCATTTGTTTATGACTTTATTTCTCATTTCTATTGTGGCTCTTTCCTAACGATCTTAATTAAGGATTTTCTTCTTTTTCAAAACTCTTTTTTTTCTTTCTGGTTCAAGTGCTGTTTTGTTCTAAACTTTACGTATTTCACTTTGGCCTTTTATAAGCTCTCAAATTTACTTCTTCATAAGAAAAACTTTTTTGCCTTTAAAACAAAACGATTATTTTTTTCAACAAAGAAGAAGTAGAAAAAGCATACGCCAAACGCTTGTAGAAATGTGTTAAAACATGTTACTATAGAACTCCTTCATGATGTTTGATATTATGTTTGTTTGTATGTATGTTTTTCTCACTAGAATTCTATTTCCTTTAACACCCACTAGAAATTTCCTTCCTGGAATAATGGTTTCTGTAGTTGTTGCCAGGACTGTTGTGTAACTGAAACAAAACGTATGTTATGACAAAATGGGAAAAAATCAGAAGAGAAGGAAATGAAAAGGAGAAAGATTTAGATATGAAAGTATTAGTTTCTATATGAATATTGTTTTTGCTGTTTGTTGCTGTTAGTGATGGAAGTTCTTCGACATAGAAATATGAGTGTGTATGTGTGTGAGCGTGCCTTTGTGAGTATATGTAGCTTAGTGTTTGTGTTGGTGCCACTAGTAAAACTACTGTAGCTGAAATACAAATTCAAAGCCACTGGATAAACCACTACATTCATATACAGACACAAACACAGTTTACACTAATACTTTAAGAACAGCAGGGTGTGTGTGAGTGTTTATATATGTATATGTGTGGTTAATGTGTGTGTTTTTTGTAAGTTAACTTCTTGTTGTTGTTGTTTTTTATTCCTGGTATTAGAGTTTGAAACATAACAAAAATTGGCTCAAACAAATAAAGTGTCTTTAACAAAAACACCATGAAACAAAGCAACTGAACATAGAACAACAACAGCAATGCAAAACATGAATGAAATTTTGCAATAAAAACTTGGAGGAAAAAAGGTTCAACTCTTTTAGTTACATTTTGAAGGGGATAAAAAACTAAAAACATGCGACATTTGGGGATCACGCAGCAATTAGACAGAAATTTGTTTCCTATTAAAACTTGCAAACGAGTTGAAACTCTTTTTGTTTGCACCAAGACTTGTGAATTCAAAACGATTAAGAGTGTTTTATTCGGCTATGCCAAATCTTCAATACCCTCCACCACAAATGTGTGTGAAGTAAATGCGTTATGCTTCGTGCCTATACACTCACACATATACTCCTAGAGGTATGCAATATGAAAAAGCTTTTCTAACGCACGGAACACTTAATGAGTCATGGCTATAACTTTTTTCTACTGATTCGATTTTGATGATGAAATGACATTCATTTCATTCTTATTTGTCGATTTTTAATGGACAATTTTTCAAAAGTATTTACTTGAACTTAGAGTTTGTCTGAGATATCGGTCTATATAGTTTAAACTGATTTTGCTGATTTTAAATAGGAAACTTTTCAGTACCTTAACAAGTACTCAAGTCTAATTTCATTGAGCTCTGTCGGTTATTGTGGATGTGAGCGTGTCAACAACAGGGTGACAGCTGGACAGACAGACAGACAGACAGACAGACGGACAAATAGAAGGACATTTGTAAATCGTGATTCAAGTATATTTATATATACATTACAGGATCTAAGATAATTCCTTCTTAGCATTCCACACAGAATGACAAAGTTAAAAATACCCTCTTCACCACTTGTGGTGTGGTGGAGGGTAAAAAATATCTTAACTTATTTTTTAAATCCTTTTTTGAAAGGAAAAAAAAACTCTCTGAAAATAATTTCATATTTAAATTTTTATTTCTTTTTAAGAATTTTTATTGCAGAGAAAAAAACTGAAAAAAACTTTTTCAATGAATTTAACAGCCCGTTTTAATGTTCATTTGTTTGAAATCTTTTTGTTCATTTTCTATTTGTTTTCTTCTTTATTTTTTACTCTTTTTTTTTTGTGAAAAAAGTCCTGTCATAAACACTAAAGTTACTTTTCTGTTTATTTTTATTTTTTCTCTCTTTCTCTCTATTTTTTATTTGTTTTATACAGTTTTTAGTTTATAAAGTGGCTTTTGTTAGATTGTTTTTCTTTTTTTTTCATTTCTCTGTTTTGTTCAGTTTTATTTACGGTTTGTCTCACACATAACATTGCAAATCATTCAATAACAGATTCTTTTCTTTATTTCGAATTGAATGAATAGAAGTGGGGGAATAAGGCAGTTGAGACTTAATGGGAAGTTTGTAGTAATAAAGAAATTTGTCTAAAGGATTTAAAAAATTGTCAGTAATATGTAACATAGTCCAGGACTACCGATTGTGAAATAGTCTGGATAAATTAACTATAATTTTAGATCATTTCTAGTACCGACTTTAGCTCAAGTTTTTGTTCAGATTCTAAATAAAATTCTAATTAAAAACCTAGTTAAGATTCTAGTTTTAAGTTTTTTATACCCTCCACCATACCATAAGTGGTGAAGAGGGTATTTTAACTTTGTCATTCTGTGTGCAATGCTAAGAAGGAATCATCTCAGATCCCGTAATGTAATAATAAATATACTTGATTCAAATCAAATCAAAATCTGAATCGATTTTTCCGTCTGTAATTGTATCTGTTTGTTCAGATTCTAATTCATATACCACTTAGGTATAGAATATATTTAAAAATCTATTTATATTTCCAGTTCAGATTCCCCACTCCAGATCCAAGTCAAAATTCTAGTTCAAAATATAGTTTACACTTTAGTTTTTTTAGCTAAAGATCCCTCAAGGATCTTTATACAGATTTTAGTTTAGATTCTAACTCATATTTTAGTCCATATTCTACCATATATTGACTCAGTTTACAAGACAAATTCCAATTTAATTTCTAGTTGAGATTAAAGTTTCAGATTCGAATAAAAATTTCATTTCGCTGTTTATATGCAAACTCAGTTTCTAGCTCAAATTCTAGTCCACATTATAGTACAAATTCCAGTTAGGACTGTAGTTGAGACTCTAGATTCTTGCACAGTTTCTAGTGCAGTAGATTCCAGTTCATGGTTACAGTTCAGATTTCAATTAAGATTTCAATTCATAATTTATTTAAAATTCCAGTTCAGAATTTAGTACAGATTTTATATCAGACTATGATTTAGATTAAAGTTCAGAGTTTAGGTTTGTTTGGCTTTAATTTAAATTGTGTCCAAATTCCAGGTTAGATAATAACTAAAGTTCTAGATCAAACTTTAGTAACATTACAGTACAGATTCTAGGTAAAACTATAATTCAGACTCTTAATCACGTTCTTAAACAGTTTCCAGTGCAATAGATTCCATTTCATGATTACATTTAGTTCTGATATCTATTCAAAATTAATTTCATATTCTAATTCAGATTTTAGTCCCGATTCTAGTTTAGATACTATCGACTCCATTTCATATTCTGATTCTGATTCTAATTCTATTTTTGGTTCTAGTTTAGATTCCACTCAGGTTCTAGCTCAGATTCTAGTTAAGATTTTTGTTCAAAATCCAGATCACAACATTAAACAGTTTCTAATATTTTTATTTAAATTCCACTGTAGTTCAGATTCCAGTTGAGGCTCTGCTTCATATTCTAATCAAAATTCTTAATAACGTTCTAATTCAGATTCTTGTTAAAATTCTTCTTCAAATTCTAGTTCAGATTGTAATTAAGAATCTATTTTCCGATTATAATTCCAATTCATGTTTGTATTTTTAGTTCAATTTATAGTACAGATTCTGGAGTAAATACTTGTTCATCTTGTGGTTCAGTTCCAATTCGGGTTCTAGTGTTGATTATAGTTTAAATTTCAATTTAGCTACTAGTTCAGTATATGGTTCAGAATCTACTCTTTTGATCAGATATTATTTTAGGTTTCTGTTTCAGTTCTGGTTCATGTTCTAGTCCGGATTCTACTTCAGACTTTATTTCAAATTCTTGTACAGTTTCTAGTTTATATTTAAGTTTAGAATTCGTTTTATAATCTAATTCAAATTCTATTTAAAGTTTTATTCAGATTCTCAAACAAAGATTCCATTTCAGATTTAGATTTAGATTTAGATTTTAATTCAGATTAAGTTTGGGATTGTAAAACGAATTCGATCAGACACTATTCCAGATTCTAGCTCACGTTCTTGTTCAGATCCTACACCAGATTTTGGTTTAGATTCAAGCTCAAATTTAAGACCAGATTCCAGTTCAGGTTATAATTTAGATTATAGTTCAGCCTTTAGTTCACATTCAAGTTCACAGATTAGATTTTAGTTCAGATTCTGATTTAGGTTTAAAGTCTAATTTAAGTTTAAAGTCTACTCCGGAGTGCAGGTTCTAGTTTAGATTATAATTCGTATTAAAGTTCCGATTTTAGTTTATAGTTTAAATTAAGGTTCATATTGTAATTCCGTTAATGGATTATTTGCTTAAGATTCAAATTCAAGCTCTAGTTTAATTTAAAGAACAGACTTTGATTCTGATTTCAGTTCATAGTTGAGGGTTTGGTTCAGATTTTAGTTCAAATTCTAGCTTAGATTCTACCTTTAGTCCTGGTTTTAGATTATACTTCCGATTTTAGTTCAGATTCTACTTCATAGTTTTGATTAAAGTATATTATATTATATTATATTATATTATATTATATTATATTATATTATATTATATTATATTATATTATATTATATTATATTATATTATATTATATTATATTATATTATATTATATTATATTATATTATATTATATTATATTATATTATATTATATTATATTATATTATATTATATTATATTATATTATATTATATTATATTATATTATATTATATTATATTATATTATATTATATTATATTATATTATATTATATTATATTATATTATATTATATTATATTATATTATATTATATTATATTATATTATATTATATTATATTATATTATATTATATTATATTATATTATATTATATTATATTATATTATATTATATTATATTATATTATATTATATTATATTATATTATATTATATTATATTATATTATATTATATTATATTATATTATATTATATTATATTATAATGTTATTTCCAGTTAGTAGGGCCCGAAATGGAACTGTAAAACTATAATCTTAAATTTCTTTATTTAGAAGTTAAAGAACCTTTTTTCAAGATCTGACAGTTCATATAGTCGAATCTATAACTGGGCTTAAGTAAAAATATCTATTCTATTCTAAATTATTTTTTATAGTTTATTGCCGGAATCTTGTTTTGTTTAACCTGCAATGGAGGTGATTGTAAAATCCAATCTAAAGCAAGTTATACTTGTTTACAACCGGAACTATATCTCGTTAGTCAGATTGTTATATACCAAATTATTGTCGACATTTTTGTCTTAATTTTTTAATATTTTAAATTTAAAAATAAAAATTTATTTAAATATCAACATTTTATCATTTACATTCAATTATTTATATCACAAAAATTTAATTTACTTCTCCATGTTTTTTTTTCTTCTGCTCTGACAACTTATTTAAATTGTAGTTATTTTCAAAAATTTCTATAAAAAAACTCTAGTTTCTATTACCAGAAAATAAGCAAATCTCTAGGAGACAATAAGCAATAAATTCAACATCTTAAAAGAAAAAAAAAACTTTTTTTTCTTCAAAGGACACTCCCAAATGTCTGACAGAAAAAAGGAAGCTTAAACTTGTATTTCTTAACCAAACAATGTGGTTTAACTTCGACAACAATAACAAATTTATCTACACAAAAATGATTGTTCTAATACTCCAATGTCCACAGGGATCTAGAAAAAGAGTTGGGAAGGGAATGGGAGGGGAAATGGTTATGATATACTATTTCTAATAATGATAAAGTTGATAATCTTTATCAATTTTTTTTTAGTATTTTGTTGGTGTTTTCTTTATCTTGTTGTTGTCTTGTTTTTTTCTGGTACGAAAACATGATTAAGGACATGAATTTGAGAACATGAAAATAACAATCATAATAAATATGATGTATTGTGGTTTATTTCAGGATATAAGACATGAGAATTAAATAAAATGAAATATAAAGATAATTATTATGGTCAAGACGACTGTGAGGATATGCTACAAAATTTTAATGCTTAAAATTGTAATTAAATTCATTAAAAGTACTTTTATGCTGGATACTCGTGTCTCACATACCATGAAAAGGAAAATAACATCTTGTATGTCACATAACCGGAAATTTCTATAAATTTTTTTTTTTTTCCTCAAATATAACATTTTCAATTTTCCTCCTGAAAATCCTTAAATTCTATTAAATTTCAAAATTAGTTCAATTTAAGTCCATTTTAAGAAATTTGTTAAAAAAAACTTTATTTAAATAAATAAAAATCTATTTAAGGATTTTTATTTTTAAAAAATCATCTTATTTTTTCTATTCTGTCTTTATGTTTTTTATTTGGCAACTCAAATTTTATTGTTGGTTTTTTTCTACACATTTTATTATTTGACTTTTATTAGAACAAATTGCTTTCGTTATTTCCATTTTTTTCTTATTTTTCTCCTTTTTTCAAGTGCCAAAGTGATGTTAAAAGTAAAGAGTACTTTCAGGTTTTTATTTACAGGATATTTTTTCTTTTTTTGCTCAATTTTTAACAAACATATCAAGAAAATCAACATGAGTTGAAGAAAACTCTAGAAGATATTTATATTAAAGCTTTAAAAGAATATATGAATTTTTTAAAATAGAATGGACTAACAAAAATGTAAAATAGACTCTAAAGCACACTCTAAGGTTCTAACTAAATATTTGGTTGAAAGATTAAATTAGTTCAGTTCTAGCTCAGTTGTAGTTCAGTTCTAGTTCAGTTTTAGTTCAGTTCTAGTTTAGTTCTAGTTCAGTTCTAGTTCATTTCTGGTTCAGTTTCTGGTTCAGTTCTAGTTCAGTTCAGTTCTAGTTTGGTTCTTGTTAAGTTCTAGTTTAGTTCAGTTCTAGTTTAGTTCTAGTTCAGTTCTAGTTCATTTCTGGTTCAGTTCTAGTTTAGTTTCTAGTTCAGTTCAGTTCTAGTTTGGTTCTTGTTAAGTTCTAGTTTAGTTCAGTTCTAGTTTGTTCTAGTTCAGTTCTAGTCCAGTTCTAGTTCAGTTCTTAGTTCAGTTCTGGTTTCAGTTCTAGGTCAGTTCTAGTTCAGTTCTAGTTCAGTTCTAGTTCAGTTCTGGTTCAGTTCTAGTCATTTCTGGTTCAGTTCTAGTTCAGTTTTAGTTCAGTTCTGGTTCAGTTCTAGTTCAGTTCTAGTTTAGTTCTAGTTCAGTTCTGGTTCAGTTCTAGTTCAGTTCTAGTTCAGTTCTAGTTCAGTTATTGTTTCAGTTCTAGTTCAGTTCAGTTCTAGTTTGGTTTTTAAATTTTAGTTCAGTTCTAGTTCAGTAATTGTTAATTTCTAGTTCAGTTTAAGTTCAGTCCTAGTTCAGTTCTAGTTCAAGGTCAGTTTTAATTCAGTTCTAGTTTATTTCTAGTTCAGATCTATTTCAAGGTCAGTTTTAGTTCAGTTCTAGTTTATTTCTAGTTCAGTTCTAGTTCAAGTTCAGTTTAAGTTCAGTTCTAGTTTATTTCTAGTTCAGTTCTAGTTTATTTCTAGTTCAGTTCTAGTTCACTTCTAGTTCACTTCTAGTTTAGTTCTAGTTCAATTCCAGTTCGAATTCTAGCTTGAATTCTAGTACAGATTCTAGTTTAGATTCCGCTTCAAATTTTATTTCAGATCATAGTTCAAACTCTAGTTCATATTCCAGTTCTAATTCCAGCTTATCATCTACCTCAGATTCTAGTTTATAGTCTAGCTCTAATTCAAGTTCAGATTCTAGTTTAGTTTTTACCTCAGATTCAAGTTTAAATTCTAATTCCAAAATGTAGTTCAGATTGTTAATGAAATTCTAGTTGAAACTGTAGTTGAGAGTCTTGTTAATTCTAGCAGAGATTCCGATTCAGTCTTTTAGTCAAATTTTATTTCATCCTAGTTCATATTCTGGTTTTGATTCTGGCTTACAATTTAGCTTAGATTTAAGTTTAGAATGTAGTTTAGATTTTAGTTCAGATTCTGGATAAATTTTTTAGTTCAGATATGAAGTCAAATTTTATTTTATTTCTACTCAAGTTCAAATGTTAGTTGAATTTTATTCAGATTCTAGCTCAGATTTTCCAGCTCTGATTTTAATCCTGCCCCATTGTGTAATTAAACTAATTTCCAACTTTTTCCCCCAAAAACTATATAATTCAACTTTTTATTTATCTTTCCTAAAACTTTTTTTTTTCATTTTCTAATTCCATACAAAAAAATTAATTGCCATAAATAACAAAAACTACTTCAAAAAAAAATTATCTAAAATTTCTGCTAAATTAAAGACATTTCAACAATATCTCCTTTAAAAACTGACCACTTTTTTTGTAGGATTTCAACACTCACTTAATAACATTTTCTAAACTTTAAATAAACTTGAAAAAAATTCTAAGTTTTTCAAGTGACCACAAATTTAGTTAGAAATGGAAAAAAAGAGTTCTTTTGTTAATAACTTTAGCAGCTTAAAGAACCAAAGAAAGACAGAAAGAAATAATATTTTGCTTACTTTTCGTAAAATGAAGTTAAATTTCAGGGGGGATAAATATTATTTGTGAAAAGTTAAGAAGGCAACAAACGAAGAGAAGCTAAAAGTTTATTTAAGGGGTTTCGTTATTTAAAGCACTTTTATAATTTTAATAAAAGTCAAAAGGAAAACTTCATTTCAGCATTAAAAAGTTTAGTTTCTTAGAAATGAACGAAAATGGGTTCTTTTGTTAAGTAAAAGTTTTATTAAGATTTTGAACACAAGAGACTTTTATTAAAAAGAGTCTTGAAGGGGAAATAGTTTATTTAAATTATGAAATATTTTGTTTGTGTGTATTTAAATATTAATTAACTTAATTAAGGTTTCACCATATTTGTTAATGAATTTTACACTTGAAATGGAAAAACATAAGATTTGTGGGATGATAACAAAATGTCGTCCCAAAGATTTTAATTAAAGGAAAATGTGAACTAACTAACGCAACATTTTATTGTCTCTAGTAAAGACAAGTTTATATTCTCCAGTATAGACTAGTTTATGGTCTCCAGTATAGACTATTTTATATTCTCGAGCATAGACTACTTTTTACAAAAAACTCGACTATAGACAAGCTTATAGTCTCGATTATAGACTAGTTTATAGTCTCGACTATAGACTAGTTTATAATCTCGACTATAGACTAGTTTATAGTCTCGACTATAGACTAGTTTATAGTCTCAACTATAGCGTAGTTTTTAGTATTGACTATAGACTAGTTTATATTCTCGACTATAGACTAGTTTATAGTCTCAACTATAGACTAGTTTATATTCTCGATTATAGACTAGTTTATAGGCTCGACTATAGACTAGTTTATAGGCTCGACTATAGACTAGTTTATAGGCTCGACTATAGACTAGTTTATAGGCTCGACTATAGACTAGTTTATAGTCTCGACTATAGACTAGTTTATAGTCTCGACTATAGACTAGTTTATAGTCTCGACTATAGACTAGTTTATAGTCTCGACTATAGACTAGTTTATAGTCTCGACTATAGACTAGTTTATAGTCTCGACTATAGACTAGTTTATAGTCTCGACTATAGACTAGTTTATAGTCTCGACTATAGACTAGTTTATAGTCTCGACTATAGACTAGTTTATAGTCTCGACTATAGACTAGTTTATAGTCTCGACTATAGACTAGTTTATAGTCTCGACTATAGACTAGTTTATAGTCTCGACTATAGACTAGTTTATAGTCTCGACTATAGACTAGTTTATAGTCTCGACTATAGACTAGTTTATAGTCTCGACTATAGACTAGTTTATAGTCTCGACTATAGACTAGTTTATAGTCTCGACTATAGACTAGTTTATAGTCTCGACTATAGACTAGTTTATAGTCTCGACTATAGACTAGTTTATAGTCTCGACTATAGACTAGTTTATAGTCTCGACTATAGACTAGTTTATAGTCTCGACTATAGACTATTTTATAGTCTCGACTATAGACTAGTTTATAGTCTCGACTATAGACTATTTTATAGTCTCGACTATAGACTATTTTATAGTCTCGACTATAGACTATTTTATAGTCTCGACTATAGACTATTTTATAGTCTCGACTATAGACTATTTTATAGTCTCGACTATAGACTATTTATAGTCTCGACTATAGACTATTTTATAGTCTCGACTATAGACTATTTTATAGTCTCGACTATAGACTAGTTTATTGTCTCGACTATAGACTACTTTATAGTCTCGACTATGGACTACTTTATAGTCTCGACTATAGACTACTTTATAGTCTCGACTATAGACTACTTTATAGTCTCGACTATAGACTACTTTATAGTCTCGACTATAGACTACTTTATAGTCTCGACTATAGACTACTTTATAGTCTCGACTATAGACTACTTTATAGTCTCGACTATAGACTAGTTTATAGTGTCTCCTTTTATTGTCTCCTCTATAGACTAGTTTGTTGTTTAGACTATAGAATAGTTCATGGCCTAGACTATAAACTAGTTTAGACTAGTGCATATTTCTACTATAGACAAGTTCATAATCTCAGTTATAAACTGCTTAATAGTCTAAATTTTTTTATGATCCAAAATATTAAAATTTGTATTTTCTCTCTATGTTTATATAATTAAATTATATAAACATTTGTATACATACATATGTATATATACATTACATTTTTTTAACAAATTTATCTATTTCATTTTTAAATATGCAGAAAATAAAACTCACAAAAAAACTTTTTTTCATAAAATAAATTTGTTTATTTGTTTAAATGGAGAAAAGAATCATTTATATTCACACAAACAAAAAGTCCTTGAATTTAAGAATATTTATTTAAAGCAGAAAAAATGACAATATTTGCATATTATGACCAATAAAAGTCTACAACAGAACTAAAAGAGCAACAATAAAGTTAAATTCACACAAAAAAAAAAAAAGAACTAAATTTTAGAAAATGAAAAAGAATAATAATTTTGTAAAATTATGGTTTAGAAAACATAAAGAATTTAATTAAATAGTTGATTAAATTTTTGTAAGCAACATGTTTTCAAAATAATATAAATATTTAAATTTCATAATTCCATTAAAACAAAAAATGATTTTAATTTGTGAACAAACTTTTTGGAATGAGTCATAGTTTTATATGAAAAAACATAGCAAAATTTAATATTTTATAGAGATATTTAACATTTTAATTAATAAAACTGCAGCTTTTTGCCTTTAGCAACATTTCTGTCAACAAGTTGCTAGGCAATTGTCATTTTCATACGAGTTACATTTTCATTAAAATCAATAAAAAATTTAATTTAATCATTTCCATTTACTTGAATACATATTTGCTGGCAGCATGTTGACAACATGTTGCTAAACATTAAATTGATTTTCATTATTTTTTACACAATTTGAAATATCAAATATGTTTAAAATATGTAATTACAAATATTAAAATAATAAAAACTTGTATTTATATTTTATGCTTTATTGCTCTAGCAACATCTTAAAATACTTCTTACATGTTGCGGAGAGAATATTTAAAAATAATAATGATATATATAAAAATATAATAAGATTTAAGGCTGGAGATGAAGTATTTATGTAGAGTATTTATTTTTGAAGCCTGTTGCTTAAGAAAGTTTTATTTGCAAGCAGTTCCTTTAGCAACCTTATCTCTCAATAATTTTGTTAAACATGTTGAAGATTCAAAATAATTGTTCTGTTTTAAATCTGGCATTATCCTTCAAATGAATTGCTTCGAATTCTGATCAGCCTATAGAAATTTCGTAAGAAAACAATTTGTAACCGTATGTTTTTAAACATGTTGCTTAAAATTTGTTAATTTATATATTTAAAAGGACCATTACATGTAAAGGATTTTTTCTTACTAGTGAAACTTAAATCTGGAATTACAGTTTAGCTTCAAAGTATTTTTAGCAATATGTTGAAAAAAGTATTACTATAAACATGTTGCTGGAAAATTATAAATATTTTACATAAAAAAGAACACTTGTTGTTTTTGTTATAAATATACTGTTTAAAAAAGATTCAGTTCAGAACATTTCATCAACTAAGATGTTGTTATAAATGTCTAAACATGTTGCTAAAAATTATATAATTAAAGTTGATTTACTAATCAATTTTAAATTTCGGTAAAGACTGGAAATACATTATATTTATAAGAAAGAATATGACAAACATCAATTTCCACTGAAAGAATAAAATATGTAATGTTATCTGAATTGAGACTGGAGTTTGTTTAACAACATTCCAGAATATTGTTTTTGCAATATGTTTACAATATTTATAGTAAAATGTTGCTGAGAAATTATCTCAGATACAAACTGAATATGATAATAAATTTGATGGAAATTGTTTTAATTGAGAGAATAAAAAAATTGTTTACTCTAAATTGAGGATGAAATTTTGTTTAGCAACATAATTTCTATGTGCAACATGTTTAATTATTATTGAAATTATTTACTAAGGAATTCTATAATTCTTCTAATTCTGAAAATTCTTGTATTTTTTCCACCACTGAAAAACTAAAGGAATTTACTTTACTGAAAATTTGTTTAGCAACTTTTTAAGTAAATCTTTAATAAAAAAAACGTTCCATAAAACAACAAACATTTTGTTAGTCGGTAAAATAAGAAAATTTGGATCTATTTAATGCAAACGAAAAACATTTTATGTAGATCAGAAATTATCTTTTTAGCAACATTTTCAACATATCTCTAGTATGAAAAATGTTGCTAAAAGGTATATGATAATTAAAAAATAAACTAAATTTTGTTCATATTAAGTAAACTTTGTATATACATGTTGCTAAGAAAGTTTTTTAATTATGAAGATTTTTGTAATAATTCTATATACACTATAAAATATATAAAATGCAGAAACAGTTTATATAGACTAAAATCATTTTTAGCAACATTTCCAAAAAATCTCTAATGAACAAAATTTTGCTGAGAATGTATCTGAAATTTTTGACGGAAATAATAAAGGATTTTTTTAATATTTTGACTTTAATAAAAGACAATAAAATTTTAATATTTTTGAAATGAGGCCAACATTTGCTTAGCAACATATTAAATAAATTGTATATATCAAAATGTTGCTAAGAAAATATAAAAATTATTAGAGAATTCAGAAAATTCTTGTAGTATTTTATGTCACTACAATGGAATTTAATTAAAATTTTTCTAGCAACATGTTGCCAAGGTTATTGCCTTAAGAATATTTGAAATTTTCCATAAGAATAGGAAATCTGCTTTAAATTTAACTATTATTCTCACGATTTAAAAACAATAAATTTGCTCTTTAACTTTTTAATTTTATTGCCTCTTTTTATTGCCTTTTTTATATTCATACAATTGTCAGCAACATTTTAAATGTTGTTACATATATTTTCATGTAGTTTTATTTATATTTATTATACGATAACTATATAAAATACATTTGTTCCTTGTTCCTTGTTCCAGCCACACTTTTCCGGAATCCTTTTGCTGTTATAAAAAAAAGAATTAATTTTTTGTTGCTATTTGTGGTTTGTGTTGCATTTAACAGGCTCCAGTGGTTCTCATGGTTTGTTGCTTTCTTTTTGCCGGTTTTTACACTCCTCTTTTCACTAGATTTAATTACTTTTCTTGTTTAGGCCAAGAAATCGTGGTTCTGTCAGATTGTTGCTGTAGTTGTTGTTGCCAAAGAGTTTCTCTTTGGCAAAGTTCTGGCAAAAAGTGTGAGCATAATGTTGCAACCAAAACCATTTCCGCTTGCAAGTGTTAAATGTAGAGGTTTTTGTGGCTGGTGTTGTGAGAGAATACAAAGCAGTAAAAATATTTTAAGCGTTTAAATATATTTTTGCTTTTCACATAAAACTAAAAGCTAAAGAGTTTTTTAATTTAAATTTTATTTCTTTTACAATTTTTCTATTTATCTTAGCAACATTTAAATGCCTGTCTGTCATTAGCTTGTCTCAGCAAAATATCTTTATATTTTATCTTTTATTTCTAGAATAATTTCTTTATGTCTTTTTCAATTTATTACTTTATTTTCTTGAAAATTTATTGATTAAATTCCTTTATCGTGCTGCTATGATTTTTCCATGAAAATATAAAAATTGTTTTTCTACTTATTTTTTTCATTTCCTTCATCCTTTGCAACATTCTGGGAATTGATGCAAAATTCTGAAAAAAAAAGCGAACAACAACAATCCAGATAATGCAGTTCATTACTTGTAGACAACCATAAATATTAAATCCCTTTTTGCAAAAAAAAAATATTGATAGAAAAAATGCAAAAAACCAAATAGTAAAAATAGTAGCAAAAATATTGCTAAACTACCTTTAGCAGCAGTTAAGGAAGGTAATAAATTGAGGTTAGCATGTTAAGGATAAATAAAGTTATTTAACACATTTCTATGGTAATAAATATGAAAATGGCAGCTAACTAGTTTCAATCTAAATAAAAAAACTTGTAAAGTAAATCAGCAGTAAATAACTAAATTGTAGCTAAAATTGTTGGAAAATAAATTAAATTTGTTGTAAATAATAATGAGAAAATTTCCGGTTTTTAACTTGAACAACTTGTTGGTTTCGATTTGGTTTAAAAACGCAGAAACATTTTAAGCAACATGTTGCTGACAATTGTTACTCAATATTTTTATACTTTTATCCATTTATACAATCCATGAAAATTTTAAACAAGATAGAACTAAACTAGAATTGAACTAGAACTGAACTAGAACTAAACTAGAACTGAACAAGAACTGAATTTGAACTGAACTAGAACTGAACTAGAACTGCACTTGAACTGAATTATAATTGAACTAAACTGAACTAGAACTGTACCAGAACGGAACTAAAACTGAACTAGAACTGAACTTGAACTGAACTTGAACTGAACTTGAACTGAATTAAAATTGAACTAAACTGAACTAGAACTGCACTTGAACTGAACCTGAACTGAACTTGAACTGGACTTGAACTGAACTTGAACTGAACTTGAACTGAACTTGAACTGGACTTGAACTGAACTGAACTTGAACTGAAATTGAACTTAATTAAAATTGAACTGAACTTGAACTGAACTTGAACTGAACTAAAACTGAACTTAAACTGAACTAGAACTGAACTTGAACTGAACTAGAACTGAACTTGAATTAGAACTTGAACTAGAACTGAACTAGAACTGAACTAAAACTGAACTAGAACTGAACTAGAACTGGAGTCTCAGTTTATATATTAGAGTCTGAGGGATTTTGACCTACTACCCAAACTAGAATCGAACTAAAATATAAACTAAATGTAAACTAGAACCAGAAACAAAACTAAAATCTAAACTAGAAGATGAACTATAGTCTAACTTAAAATTTTAACTATATCTTGAATTGGAATCTGATATAAAATATAATGCAGTATTAGAGCTTTAGACTTAAATAGAACCTGAACTAGAAATGTATTAGAACCTCAGGTATATACTGAACTAGAAGCAAAATTTAACTCCGAACTGGAATTGAGTCGAAAATCAAATCGTTAAACTGAACTAAAACTTGAAGTAGAATCTGAATTAGAAGGTCAACTAGAATCTGAACTATAACTGAAAGCGAAAATTTCAAATTGAACTTGAACGTAAAAAAGGATCTGAAATAGAGTATGAAATTCAAACTTAACTATTATCTGGACTATAACATGAACAAGAATTTATAATATACACTAAACTATTTTTTACCAATAAATCTGACCATAAATCTGGACTCTAATTTGCTTTAAAGACTGGAGCAAGAATGTCATATTTTTTTAAGAAGCAGAGGGGAATTCTGAACTAGTATCTGTGTTATTACTAAACTATTACCTGAACTAGAATCCAAACTAAAACTTGAACTAGAATCCAATTTAAAATCTAAATGGGAACCTGGACTATATCCCAAACCAGAATTTGATATAGAATGTAAAATAGATTCGGGGCATTAATTTAAATCTGATCAAGAGATCTCTTATATTACATATAGAAACAGTGTACCTCCCTAAGTTTTGCATTAAACTTTCCATCACCAGCAAGTTTTCCTCCTCTGGACAATCTTATATTCTTAACACTTGGGCGTATACTTTATGTCATGTTGTTATACACATCACTCATACGTTAACCTTTAATGTTAATTTATTTAATGTTTTTTGTGATTTTTCATAAAATTTCTCCCCCTCAAATAATATTATTATCCTTATTTAAACCAAAATATTTCATTTAGTTTATTATTCTAATTAAATTTATTTTTTCATGTGTGTTAAAACAAAAAAAGTTTATTTTTTTTTTGTTGGTTTCAAAACCATAAACTTTTTTTGTCTACATTTATTATAAAATAGAAAATTAAGTTTGGTTTTGGGTTAAGTAGTTGGTTTTAGTAACTGAAAAATGCTCTCAAAAATCTGTAACCCAAATATTTAATTTCAGTAATTAAATTTACAATATTTTGTAATAAAATAGAATGTACAATGTTACTAATTAATTATGAGGGTCAGAGTAAAAAAAACCCGGAAAAACAGATATTATATTGAAACTGTTGTATACTTTTGGGGGTATAGATATTTATGAAAAAACTTAAGGGTGTAGTCATCATCCCTTGCAAAGAGCTTCTGAAAGGGATGATGAGGGTACCTTCTCATTACAGATAAGCGATGAAGAATACATTTAAGTACCTTAAAATTTTATTTGTAAAAATCCTTTAGATTATAGCATACTTTTGGGTGCTGAAAATTTGTTTTTGAAATTCTTGTTCAAATTTTGGTTCATATTCTAGATCAGAAGCCAAATCAGAATATAGATGAGGTTATAATTAAAGTTCAATTTTTAATTCAGTTGCTTGATTTCCAGTTCATAATATGGTTCAGAATTTAGATCGGATTATAGTTCAGATTTCACTTTAGTCTTTAGTAAAAATTCTGGTTCATATTCTAGTTCAGATTATAGTTCAGAATCAAGATGAAGTTATAGATTTAAGTTCAATTTCGAGTTCAAATGCTAGTTTCATTTATGGACCATATTTTAGATTATATTATAGTTCAAGTTCAGTTTATAATTCAGTTTCTAGTATTCGTACTAATATTCATGTTCCGATTTACATTAATTCTAGTTCAGAATCATGATCAAGTTATGTTTTAAGTTCGGTTTCAGTTTTAAGTTCAGATTATATTTCAGATCCTGTTTCATAGTTCTACTTATGTTTCATATTCTATTTCATGGGGGTAACTTCTCATACCTTTTCCAGAGCCTCCAAATCTTTAAAATTTTTCATTAAAAATTCAATTTTTTATTAATTCAAATAAAATATTTTTATCATTACAGGTAAGCAATGAAGAATGTATTAAAGTATCTTCAAATTCGTAAGTATTTTATTTGTAAAAATCCTGTAAAATATTGCATATTTTTAGGTGTTAATAATTTCAAAATTCTTATTTTATGCCTCTTGACTTTTTATTAATATGAAAAAGAATTCAAAGCCCCCTTTCAGTCCTTAAAATATAATAAATGTTTAAAAATCCTTAGCATAGTTATAGGCGTTTTTCACCAGTAATATTCCAAAGATACTCAGCATACTTTACAATGCTTTTAACAATATAAAAGCCTTAGCATACTTTTAGGTGTTTAAGTGTTATTTATGCTAAATGTTTATTGAAAATGCTTTTAATTCAACAAACCTTGTTAAAATATATAAAAAGCCATTTTAACCATAAATTTATTATATAAAATTACAACTGTTTAGTGATTTGTTACTAAAGCAATTGTCGTAAATTTTTCTTTTTCATTTTAAAACGCAACACTATTTTCATATTAAAACCGCAAAATAACAATCTCTCCTCTGCTGTTCGATTTGCTCTAAGTTTTAGCTTAAATCTCTAGTGTACAACAAAGATCCCATAAATTAAAAAAAAAAAGAAAAACTGTGAGAGAGTTTTCCACAGAAATATTATTGTTTATTTTAACAACGAGGCAACAACTACAACAATGTTTTATAGATGTAATACAATAAAATCCTTACAAAGTTGGTTAAGTAGAAAAAGGACAAAAATGGAAAAACACAAAAATCAAACAAATCGTTTAGTTTTTGTTGCAGTTGTAAAGTTTCTTAAGGAAATTTTGTGTCCATTTCTTTTAATATTAAGTTATAATTCTTAAACAAGCTGACATGATACAATGCTCTGGGGTTTTGTTTCATTTTTTGGAACGTGCCTCAAATTATTTGAAAAGGAAACAAAAAAAACTTTTAACCAAAAAAAAAAATTAAAAAGAGAAAACACTTAAAGAAATTATATAAAATATGCTACTAAATTCAACTTTCACTATAAATTTGTGGTACGTATTCCAGTTGAGATTTAAAGTCAGACTAAACTTCAAAATCTAGATCTGATTGTAGTTCAGAATATAGAATGGATTCTAGATCTGATAATAGTTCAAATTACAGTTCAGATCAGTCCAGTTTAGGTTCTTGTTCAGTTTCTAGTTCAGATTCCATATTAGAATCTAACTAAAAATTATAATTCAAGTTCCAGTTCAAATTTTATTTGAGATTATATATCAGATTCTAGATCATTAAGTTGAGATTTTATTTCATTTTCTTTTTCAAATTCTTGTTGCAATTATGGTTCATATTCTAGGTCAAAAGCAAGACCAGAATCTAGATCAGATTACAGTTCAAATTGTAGTCCAATTCATTAGATTTTAATACAAGTTCCAGATCCAATTCTAGTTCTTATTATAGTTCAAAACCAAGATCAGAATCTAAATCAGGTTTAAGTTCAAGTTATTTCAGATTATCAGATGATAAATCAAGTGTCAGTTCAATCTAGCTCAGTTCCTTGTTCACTTTCTCTATAGCTTAAGTTTCAGATCAGATAAGTTCAGTTTACATTTCAAATTCTAGTTCCGATTATGGTTTATAAATCTAAGTGAGAATCTAGACCAGATTGTAGTTCAAGTTCCAGTTCAGATTTTTGTTCGGTTTCTGGTTTCAGTTCCTATTCAGGTTAATATAGAGATTATATTTCAGATCTTAGTTCATACATTAGCTTAGACTCTAATTCAGATTCTAGTTCAGATTTTAACACAAATCAGAGATCAGATTCTACTTTAAATCATAGTTCAGATTTTGGTTCAGCTTCTATTCAAAATCATATGTGAAATTCCAGTTTAGATTTTACTTCAATTCGAATTCTAGGCTCAGAGTCAAGTTTAAATTCATTCTTAGGTTCTGAATTAGATTCTAACTCCAATTCTAGTTCAGATTCAAGTTATAACATTCTTTTAAGATTCTTGTCTATATTTTCAGTTCAGATTCTAATTAAAATTTTAGTTCAAATTCTAATTCGTTAATGATTCTAGTTCAGTTTCTTATTAGGATTATATTTCAGATTCTATTTAAATTTTTAGTTCGGATTCTACTACAGGTTTCAGTTTGGATTATAATTGAGATTTTTGTTTTTATTTTAGTTCAGATCCTGGTTTAAATATAAGTTCAGATTCTAGTTTAGTTTCAAATTAAGTTCCTAATTAAAATTCTACTTCAAGTCCTTGTTAAGATCACAATTCAGATTCCTTTTAAAATGTTGATTCGGCCTCATATTAGGATTCCGATTCAGATTTGAGTTCAAACACCTGTTTGTATTTTAGTTTTACTTATGTAGTAAACATTTAAGTGCAATTTTTTTCAAATTGTTATTTAGACCCCAGTTCTAGATCGACTTCTCATAGAGTTTATTATTCTTTTTTTGAACCCCTCTTTTTTAGCATTATTTGTTTATTTAATATCTTTAACCTTTGAACCATTATCATTTATTTAATTGTTGTCTAGTTTTCATCTTTGGCGACCTTTTTATTTAGACATTTTTATTAATTTATCCTTGTCTACTTAAAATCCTACCATTTCTCTTCTATATTCCCTTTTAATACAAATTCTTATCACAAAATATCTTGTATTGCTGCTGCTAATTGACAAGTGTTTTCCTTTTTAGTGCTTTTTCTGCCTTTCTGAACATTAACATGTTCATCTAATTCCTGCCACCTCCTGTTTTTCTTTCTAAAAATAAACTCGATTATTTTTTGGATTCAAGAAAAAGGAAGAAAATGAAAAGAAAACTGTGAAAAGCAAAAATCGCAGAAGTAAAGAAAAGAAAATATCTTCCCATTAGTTTTTCACTAAGAAGTTTTATTTAGTCATTCATTCATTCATTCATTCATTCATTTATTTGTTAATATATTTATTTTAATGGTTTTCCTCTTATTAATCTGGTCATTGTTGTTAATTGAATTCAAATGGTTTGAGTTCTAGAAAATTGCGTTTTTCTTCTTCTATGAAAATTGTTAATTTTCAGCGAATGATTAAGTTAAAAATATCTTCTATTTAAGACTTAAAATGCAAATAAGAGTTTTGAAAATAAGTAAAAGACAAAAATATAGGAAAATATGGGAACAATTTTTAATTAAAAACTAAATAAATAATTTAAATTTATAATTTTCAAAAGGTTAAGAAGTTCTAGTTCAGTTCCATTTCCATTTTCTAATTCAGTTCAATTGCAATTTTAGTTCGGTTCTAGTTAAGTTTTGGTTCAGTTCTAAATAATAAATAATAATAGTTCAATTCTAATTCAATTCTAGTTCAGTTCTAAATAATAAAGTTTAATTCTATTTCAGTTCTACATCAGTTCTAGTTCAGTTCTAGTTTAATTCTAATTCAGTTCTAGATCAGTTCTAGTTCAGATATATATCAGATTCAAGTTCATTTCAGATCTAGTTCGGTTTTAGTTCAGTTCTCTTCATTTCTAGTTCAGTTCTTATTCAGTTCTTTTTCAGTTCTAATTCAGTTTTTGTTCTGTTCTAGTTCAGTTCTAAATAATAAATAATAATAGTTCTATTTTGTTTAATTCCAGTTCAGTTCTAGATCAGTTCTTGTTCAGTTCAGTTCTAGTTCAGTTCAGTTCATGTTCAGCTCTAGATCCAGTTCAGATTCTAGTTTAATTTTAGTTCAAATCAAGTTCAGTTTTAGTTCAGATTCAAGCTCGATTCTTCGTTAGATAGTAATTCAGATCCAGTTCAGTTTCTTGTCCAGATTTTAGTTCAGATTCTAGTTCAGTTTCAAGTTCAGGTTCTAGTGCAAATTCTACTTCAGATTATATCTCAGAATGTAATTCAGGATCTAGTTCAGACACTAAATTAGATTCTAATTTACTTCTTATTAGGATTCTCCTATAATTAGGATTCTACTAGAATAAGAACTATAATTTAGTTCAGATAATGGTTCTCAAATTCTAGTTCAGATACCTGATTAGTTTCTGATTTATTTCTTATTAAGATTCTTCTAGAATAAGAACTATAATAATTTGTTCAGATTCTAGTTCGATTTTTGTCTAGTTTCTAGTTCAGATTCTGGTTCATGTTTTCATTTAAATTCTGACTCAGATGTCAGTTCGGTTTCTAGTTTATGTTCTAGTTAAAAATCAAGTTCAGGTTCTAAGTTAGTTCTAATTACCATTCTACTCCATATTTTAGCTCATATTCTCTTTCTGATTTTGGTTTAGATTCTAGTTCAAATTATAGTTCTGATTCTGGTTTAGATTGTACATCAGATTTTAGTTCAGATTCTAACAGAGACTCTATTGCAGGTTCTGATTTTATTCTAAATCTATTCAGTTTCGAGTTCATATTATAGTTTAGTTTAAAGTTTAGATTATAATTCAGATTCTATTTTAGATTCTAGTTCACATTCTACTTCAGACACTAATTTAATTCTATTTCAGTTCCAATTCAATTTTAGGTCGGTGCTCTTACTGATTCTTGTTCAGTTCTTGTCAATATGGATTCTAATACAGATTCCATTTCATTTTCCTATTTAAATCATTATTCTGATTCCATATATAAATTTCAGTCACAGTTTCAAGTTATATTCTTGCTTAGATTACCAGGCTTAGATTCTAGTTCAGATTCCAGTTTATTTCTTGTTTAGTTTTAGCTCAATTCCTGTTCAGATTCAGGTTAAGATTTTAGTCATATTCCAGCTCCGTTTCTACTTCTTAACCCCTGTTCGATCTCAGTTGCTGTTCAGTTCTAATTCAGATTGAATTTCACATTCTAGACCAGTATTTGTTCTTGTTTTGTTTAGTTTTAATTTAGATTCCGGTTCAGTTTATTGTTTGTCACAAGACTTATTTTAATTTTGAATCGGATTTCTGTTGTAGAGTTATTTGCTTCTTTAAGTTTTCACTCATTACCTCCCTCCCCCTAAAAATTTTCCAATTAATTATTTTGATATAATTCCCTTCTGTCAATTTTTGACCACATTGTTCCAATTGAAAACAAAAGAAAAGGAAAAAATTAAAGAATGAAAAACAAAATGGGATTTTTTCTTTTGTTTTCAAAACAATTTCCGAAATATTTTATCACAAAACAAAGTGTTCCAACCACATGGACATGAAAAACATGGTTTGAACTTTTTTTTTGAATTTTTAAAAGTTTTAAAAAAATATTTTCCTTTTCACCCGAAAGGTGAAATTAAAAACTTTTTTCACCCCCCTTTTGAACATTCACTCAGACACATATTTACACGCATAAACTCCAAACAGGTTAACTAATGTTTTAGGGGTTTCAAAAAAAAATGAAGCAAAAACTAGGAAAAATCAACCAGCATTTCCTTCATCTCTTGAAACTTTTGATAAAACGTCAAATGTTTCCCTCCTTCTCCTCTTTATAATAATCTGCCATTAATCTTGTTTGGTTACCATTCCCCCAGGACATGTTATATAATCAATAGAGCAAGAAAACATCATTTCAAATCCTTAACATCAAATCAATGTTAATTTCGAATTAAAAACTTTTTTACATTTTAGTTTTACAATTAAGTTTTGAATTAGTTGTGCTACTTTTTCCTGGTGAGAAATTCAACAAATATTGACCACGAGCATTGTGGAATGTTGAACATTTGTAACAAAATACTTTTAGTCATGCAAAGACCACATCGTTAAACATGATTAATTTTCTAGTTTATTTCAGATAAAATAAAATATTTTGTTATAAACTAGATTTTGATAAAAATTCGAATAATCGATTAAATGTTAAAAATTATATATTTTAGTATATTTGTTTATTAGTATTATACTAAGTATTTTGATTTTGTTAAAATTACTCGAATAATTTATTCGAATATTTTTATTCGATTAAATGTTTCAGCTTATATTTTTGAGAAAATTTACTTTGTATTATTGACATTATAGTAAGATATGATTTTTACAAAATTTTATTATAATTATATACTTTATTAACCGATTAAAATAAATTATTCGATTAAAATGTTCATAAACTATCAGAATATTAGTGAATAATGTTAGCGATTAATCAATTAAATATTATTTTAAATATTGTACAAAAATGATTTATGTTATAAATTATACGAATTTTAAAAATTGTGACCGATTAAACGATTTAATGTTATTCAAATTATTTGAACACAATAAAAATTAAATTAAAATTTAGTCGCATAAGCTAAACAATTTATCGAATAAAAATTATTTATAAAATCAATAAAAAATTAATTATTTTTAAATCATACGAATTTAAAAATATGATTAATCGATTAATGTTATTCATTAATCGATTAATCATATTTTTAATCGATTTACTGTTATTCAAGTAAATAAAGCAATATTATCTGAGTAAGAAATGGATATAAAAATTCCATAAAAAAATGAAATATTTTACAAATCATACGAATTTTAAAATAGTGACCGATTAATCCTCTTAATGTTTGAATAACAAATAATTATTATAAAAATTTACTTAAATAATCATAACGATTAATCGAAAATTAAAAAAATAATATTTAATTTACGATTATACGACTAAGTATTATTTATTAATTCATATTTATTTAATATCAATTAATAATTATTAAAATTTAGTTGAATAAATTATTGAAGATTAACCGAATAAAAATTATTTAAAAAATTGCTGAAAAACTTTATTATTTAAATATGACCGATTAATCGACTAAATTTAAATTGAACAAAAATTAATTACGTATTATTTTTTATCAAATAGTGGAAAAAAATACAAGAATTTTTGTTAAAATATTTTGGAATAATCGAATAAAATAACCGCGAGAAAAACATTCGTTTGCTCATTTTTCAAATTTCTTAAAAATTATTTTTAAATCAAACGAATATTTTTAATTATTCGAATATTATTTTGAGATTTTCGCTGAGCAATTATCGACGGAGATATACGAATTTTTATTAAAATAAATTTCGAATAATCGAATAAAATAATCATAAAGAAAACTTCCATTTTCTGAAATATTTTTTTCATAAACAATGAAGTTCTCCGAACAATTGAAAAATCAAGAAAATAAGGAACGAATAATCGAATAAAATATTCGAATAATCTACGTATCGTAATAAAATACAGAAAGGGAAAATAACAAACAAACAGGACGATAATTTATTCAATTGGAAAATATTTGCAAGAGACGAAAAGATGGACGGAAGGACAGACAGCACGACAGCTAATTCGATTAAAAATTTGCTTTGAATCAAAAATATGTTTATTCTATCGGACTTCAGCTAATGTTTCTATGATGTAGCATATGGACTGACTCAGCTAATATATCGTTTTTACCAATTTTAAGAGAGGATCTCATAAAAAATCACAATTTTTGTATCAAAGGAGAAGAGGAGGATTCTTCTAATAGAATCTTGTGGAGTCCTTTAAAGTAGATATTATTTCACTGTTTTTTTTTTCTTTAGTGTTGAAAGATTATCCTCTTTTTCCCTTTTCTCGGTAACCAATCAATAATATAATTAATTCTCATTAATTATCATGATTGATCATAAACAACATAAAACATAAATATTTTGATTTTTCTTATTCTATTTTTGTACTTCTCTTGTTGTTGTTTCTCTTTTTTCCTTAATATCTATTTATAATTCCTGTTAAAAAGAAATAAATAAATAAAAATTTATTATTTACAAAATTCTCATATGAAATCATTTTTCATGATTTCAATTTTTACATCATAAATCAGTCATAAATCCGTAAACGTGAAGAAAAATCCTCTTTTTACAATAATAGCAAAAACAACAACAATAGAAACTGCTTAAGTAAAGAAGAAAATAATGAAGAATAAAAATAAAACCAAAAACAAAAGAAAAACAAGCAGGAATGCTATATTCGGCTATGCCGAATCTTCAATACCCTTCACAAGATTCTATTTTTAAGATTTTTTTCTGTTAACAATTTTACTGAAAAAATTTGCATGAACTTAGAGAATGCCCCAGATATCGGTTTATATCTTTTAATATACTAAACCGATTTTGACTGGATTAAAAAAAAAAACTTCTCAAGACCATAACAAACACTCAGATCAAATTTAATTGACTGCTCATCGATTCAGATTATGGACTCTAAGATGATTTCTCCTTAGCGTTACACACAGAATGACATTAATAAATATGCCCTCTTATGGTAATGGAGGGTATTACAATAAGTAAAGATATAAATATAATACAAACAAATAGATTATCAGTAAAAACAAAGAGAAAATGTGTGATTAAATTAAGGAGTCAGATGGAATAAATTTCAGTTTCAATTGACACTCAACTCTAAAACCATAAGAGCAATATTTTTTAGTTAAATTAACGTATTTAAGGATTTAATTTCGTATTCAAAAATATCTGAAATATGCTCCTTATCTTAGGAAATTTAAAATATGTAAAATTGTCCCCCGTAACGTATGATTAATATTAATTAACGACTATTTTTGTTTAAAATTCTATAACTTCTAAACTTTTTAAGATAAATGCATAGTTTCAAAAGTTTTCAATTAACAATATTTTAGAGTTTATTTTCCATATAAAAAAATTTTCAGGTCTAAAACCGAAATCAGGAAGATTTTAAAAAGAAAGTAAGAATTTATATAGAGAAACATTTGAAACTTACTGCATCTGCATTACCAACACAAGACATGTGCCTTGATAGGTCAAGTAATGGGACAATGTCGTTTCATTTTAAGAATCGTAATGAATCGTTTTAAAGATAATCAAGTTTCCAAAGTAGAACCGGACGATCTAAAGTTTCAACAAACCCCCCCTTTGAATTATTATGCGTAAGAGTTTAAAAATAAATCGATTACAATTTGGAATCAGGTGCTTTTCTCCGATGAAAGCGAATTTTGTAAAAATGGCCGAATTACCGTATTTAGAAAGCTCAATAACTGCCACTGACCTTAGCTCGGGGTAGTTTGAAGAATTAGTCTCTCTTGCTACAAATACCATATTTTGTGGTTATACCACTAAAGAGCTTGTTCTCCATAGTGGCAGGATGTTAAGTCTGGCTAAAAATAAATGGACACATAATGAAGTCTTACGAATAAAAGCAGCCCTTTGATGTAAATTTCAGTATTTATAGAGCCCGTTGTAACAACTGATTGGCTGCCTTTGCCGCAACCGCGTATTGTTTCACGTGTCAAGAACTTTTGGTATTTTCCAGACAACTTTTGGGTCTTCAACTTTTTTTCAGCATTTCCCTCGAGTATCAGCAACCTAACATTTTTGATTAGGAATTTACCAGAAAACCTCTTTAATTTAGCTAATAAATCTTTTTCAACAGTTTTGAAATTCGTCGTAAATTTTGAAACTAAAAAAAACTTTATTAAAAACACTTCAAAAATAATCGAAAATAATATTAAACGTTTAAATTTAACAAAATAATTATTCACATTTTATGAAAATTTTAAATTCTTTCAAAATGTCTACCCTGACGTATGATTAATATTAGTATAGAATATATTATTTAGAGATTCATAACTTCTTAACTATTAAATTTAGAATATCAATTTGATAATTCTAAAACAAACAGCATTTAGATCTTTAGTTCACCGTATATATTTTTTCAAAACTTATAAAAAATTTAAGTTTTGAAACAAAATTTAAAAAATAAATTTAAATTTTTTTAAAAACCAAAATTTACTTCAAAAATAATCGAAAAAAGGTTCAAAGCCATCAATTCATTTACTTTAAATGCGAGATACTGGTTTAGATTGAAATATCCCCAAAAATAGGCTTCACTTCTTGAATTATTTGAATTATACAAGAAATGTTCTCCCTGGAGTATGATTAATATTAATTATGGAGTATTTTATTTAAAAGTCTCATAACTTCTAAAATATTAAAGCCAGATTCTTGATTTAAAAAGTATTGAAATAACAAGGATTTGAAGCATAATACTCATCAAGCTTTTTCAAAATAACTAACCTTGATATTTTTGACTTAAAATGAATGTTAAAATTTTTTCGTTCTCAAACTTCAAAATCTCTGAAGCATTAGAACCATAGATTTGCTGAGAAGTGATGAGATGAGTAAAAAACAATATAACCGTTAAATTATATTGAGCACATATACACATCTAAATATATATGTTTAACTAACGATATATTTTCATCTATAAATACACAAACAAGATTGTTGTTGTCTAGATGATGACGATGATGATGTTGCTGCTGCCTGATGATGACAACGATTCATTTTATAAATTCTCTATTTTCTATGTTTACACAACAACAGCACGAACCATAGAGCACCAGAGAGAGAAGTAGGGAGAGGGTGTTCTTCCTAAAACTTTTTTGTATAAAATAAGTCACATAACGTATACTTTATACAAAATTCATACGTGTTTATAATTGCGTATACGTTTGCGTGTCTTCTAGGTTTTTATCATGATATAAATATATATTGTTGTTATTCTGGTACTTTTGACAAATTTTAGGAAAGCTCTTAATGTGTCGGTGGATTACAATTTCACGCATTTTCCATAGTTTACTTTTTATCCAAGAGAGAGGGTAAACAAAAGGTTTTAATGGTATCTAGTCTGTTTCGGTGATATGTTTTGTGGTTGTGTGATAAGAAACAGGTGGTTTTGATAACATAAAACAATATAAAGATAATTAATTGGAATCTGAATATATAACAAATTATTAGTTGTTGTTAGATAATATTCAAAGGAAAATGGAGGAACATTTTTAATGAGAAAAATATTTTATATAAAATATTTTATACCTTTTCTAAGTGAAATTATATTTTAACTGAGCAACTAAGTCCATTTATTTTTTAAAGGTAAAGAAATAAATCTTAAAAGCACTTAATTTCTCGAAAAAATTTTGTTTATAAAAACGTATGACCACCCTGACGTATGATTAATATTAATTTGAGAGTATTTCGCTTTAAAGTCAAATAACTTCTTAATTAAAAATGCTAAATTCTTGTTTTAAATAGTTAGAAATAAACAACGTTTTAAGGCTAAACATCCTTTACAGATCTTTTCAAAAAATTATATAAAATGATGATTTTTTTTTAAAGTCAAACCAAAAATTGTATATCTTTTTTATGTTCATACTTAGATTACCAACTTTAAAAGTCCATCACTTGTCTCTAACACAAGCTAAGAACTTAAGCTGCTCAATTGGGGAATACCTCAACAGCATATTACCTTGAAATTTCCACCCAAACGTATGATTAATGTGTTTTTTTTTTTTTTTTTTTTTGCTGTAAGTCTTACAACTTTCCAACTTCTAGAACTAAACCATTGACTAAAAATATTTAAAATAATTTATATTTTAAGGCTTTAAATGTATACACATCCTTTTCCTCGGAAAAAGACAGACGGAAAAATTTTAAAAGAAAATATGAGAAATAATATTTAAAAAAAATTAAAAATCTGAAATAAAATTTAAGAATATTTAAATTTTATAGACTAAAAAATATCATAATTGATTTCCTAGGATTAACTACTTTTTTGCCATAGACTTTAATTATTCAAACATATTCATCAGTAATAATATATAGATGATTTAAAAAAAAAGAAGCTCTTCAATCCCACATCCCCTCGACATACTAAGAGCTTAAGCTGCTGCAAATCAATTGCTTAACTTTTCTCAACTTAAGTGGAATTTTATTAAAAATTTGTATAACTTCCAAAAATCATCTTCAAAACAATAAATTAACGATTATTTTTAAAATGTATACCCGCGATAACAAACTTCAGAAACTCATCTTACGTCCCCCAGATTTAGGAAGAGCTTGTCCTGCTCTAGATCAACTGGAAAACAATACATGAATGTCTATATTAATGTTTTAATAAAAAGCAATTTGAAGTTCCACAAGTACAGAATTATCTCCTAAAAATAAATAAGACGACTATTTACAAATTTTTCGTACCCAAAGTAACCAACTTTGCAGGTCTACTATTCATTCCCTAGACCCACTATTAGTTTGTGGTATTCTTAAACAATAGAGAAATATATTCAAAATATCTGGATGAAATTTTGTTAAAAAATATTCATTAGTTCAATAGTTATAGAATTATATCCAAAAATACAAAATAACATTTTTGACAACTTAAAAACAATGTTCATACTTAAAGTTGGTGATTGTTTGGTGGTTTTACTCTTTGCCCCCTGATCTATTAGATACTTGTCCTGCTCTAAATCAAGTACTAAATGCCTTAAGAATGTTTGGGTGAAATTTGATTTAAAAATAATAATACGTTCCAAAATTATCTTAAAAAATATTAAATTAAATTTTAACGTTTTTTAAGAAAATTTTGTGGTCAACCCATTGTCACTCCTTTTTCCCCTAAGCTTTATGTACCCACATTACATTGAGATAATTTTAAATAAATTTTAATAACATTTGCAACATCTAAAAAAACAAAGCTAATACCATGCTAATTGCCGAATCACTCTGAAGCAATATCCAGCCATTTGAATGTTACTATTTATTTCACAATAAACCTTTTAAAATCTTAAAATGACTATTTCTTAAAAATCCTTAAACTTATAAATCTGATGTCTACTTTTCGGTTTGAAAACTTTATTCTTTAGGAGATTTAATTTATCTCTCAAAAGAAAATTCTATTGAGATCTAAATTCGGAATTTCCTTTAAATTACTGTCTTCAGTACTTTTTCCTTAAGGAATATAAATTGTAAAAGCAAAACTTATTTTCTTACTTTTAGGCTAAATATTTTTTTAAATAATGCTGCCTATTTTTAGGTTTAAAACTTACAATTTATTGTTTTAAGATTCATTGGAAGTACTTTTAATCATCCTTAATCATAATTCTCAGTTCGATAATACTTAAAATAAAAATTCTAGTGAAATATATATTGTCTACTTTTAGGCAAAATTTATATTTATATTTATATAATTTATATTTTACTAATTTTAAAAACAAATTTTTTAATAATTTATTAAAAAATCTAAATTTAATCCTTATTTTCAAGAGCCGTTACTATATCCTTTGTTTTATTTAATCTACCTTATTTTTTTTCCTCCTCTTTTATAAGGGTTTTTTTCAAAAACCCTAAAGTATTGTCTATTTTAAGGCTAAATTCTCTCTTTACTGTTTAAAGGAATTCCTTTAAATTCCTTTGAAATATGCTTTCATAGTTTCTTCAAACAAATAATAACCTCCTTAATATATTCCGCATCAAAGAGGCATAGAAAATAATTTAATAATTTAAGAATATTTAGGTCAAATTTCTTTAAAAAATGTTCATTAATTCCAAAATTAATTAAAAAGGAGTTTTAAATTAAATTAAATTAAATTAAATTAAATTAAATTAAATTTGGACTACTTTAAAAAAATTATAAACTAAGAAACCAAGTTTGGAGGTTCTCCCCTCCTACGCTGGACCAGCTGAGAGCTTGTGCTTCAACAAATCGATTAGAAAGCACCTTAATATTATTGAGGTGAATTTTGATAAAAAAATATTGATTAATTCAAACATTTTAGAATTATTTCCAAAAATATGAAATTAAATATTGACGAGTTTAAAAAATCACTTTGTAAGTCCACCCTTCATCTCCTAAAGCCACTAAGTACATTTGTACTTCCAGAGCAATTGCAAAATACCTCAATAAATTTAGATTCACAAAAATATTCACTAATTCGAAAATCACAGAATAATTTCATGTAAAACGCTCAAGTCGCTTGTGATCAAATTGTGCAGTTTAATACTCTTTTCTCAAAATATTGTATAACTTATGTTACTCACTGTATATGTCTTAAAATCTTATCTAAGCATAAAATTTCAAACCCTTTTCATATGATTATTGCAGAGATCTCTTTTTGATTTATGTATTAATTAATTAACACTTTTCTTTTCAAATAAACATTTTTTGTTGTTGGTTTTTTTGAATTTAACTTTATTTTGGATAAAAGGATTTCTAACACATTTTATTAATTAAATAAAAGCCTCTTCGATATGACCTAGTTTAAATAGAAAATCACTTTTTTTTGTAAGTGAATTCTATCTGAAATAATTTCCAATATGATAAATCACACAGTTTTATAAGTAAATGGGTTACTTAAGGCAATAAATGTGAATGTGGATATAAAAGTTAAAAGCAATTTTTATTCAAATACAGGATGTTTATATTCAAATGTGTGTGTGTGTGTGTGTTTGTACAAGCGTTAAGATGTATTGGTAATTTATTATAACGAGTTGAGTTAACGTTAAAGTGTATTTGAAGTGTTTACACATTTAGTTGAATATTTAACACTTCATACAATTTACTTGTGTATTAACAACACTTTATGTAAAACTAATACTATTACAACAACAATTCTATCTAACATTACAACAACTGAGCCTGTATTTTGTATATGTATATGTTTGTATGCTAAACTACACAGGTAATCAAATATCCTTTAACCTTAATGAGATGAAAAACCTTTATCAATAAGCAATTTAGATGTTTGTGTGAGGGTTCTGTAAGAAAATGTGGATGTTTCTTGGAGTAATGGATAAAAGGCTCTCAAAACAGATACACACCCACACACTCATACATATACATATTGCAAAACATAACAATGTTTTAGTTTTAGTTAGATTGAAAAATTGTAATCTAAAAGAAGTTACCACAACTCAAAATCCAATTTTTCAATTTCCTTTAAAAATCTAAAAATAAGAAAAAAAACTAGAGAAGAAGCTTTAATGAAAGCAAAATTTTTTGTCTCTCTCTAAAGAGAAAATGAGCAAAGTTTTAAATTAACTTAATAAAATAAAATATAACATTTTTTACAGATTAAGAAATTTACTTAAAGTCATATACCTCAAAACCATCAAGTTTTCAGCAGCTGAATGTGTTCAAAATGTTATTCAGCTAAATTTTTCTAAGCTAAAGTAAAAAAATCATGCACAAAATTCTAGAAATTTAATTTAAAACTTTATTCAGCTATTCTAAATTTTGTAGAATTAAACTGGAACCAAATTCAGCTATATTTAATGCTATTAAGCAAAACATACTTAAAATCAAAATTGTATTTAGTTCAGCTATATTTAAAAGAAAACTATATTATCTTAAAACTTAATTCAGCTAAATTGTAAGCATATAAATTTACTCCTAAGGTAGCATAATAGGCTTCAAGTGATATTCAGCTACTTTTAAAACTGCTGAATGATCATTTAGAAGTACTTTTGAAACATTTTAAATACATTATATAAAAATACTTTTTTAGGTTTGACAGATCCTTAACAGATTTAATTTATCTCTCAAAAGAAAATTCTATTGAGATCTAAATGCAGAATTTTCTTTATTTGCCTACTTTTAGGCTAAACATATTTCAAATATTGCTGCCTATTTTAAGGTTTAAAAATTTTGTAATCAATTTATTTTTTTAAGATTCGTTGGAAGTACTTTAAATCATCCTTAATACTAATTCTTAGTTCTTAAAATACATATTCTTGTAATATATATTGCCTACTTTTAGGCATAATATTTAAAAACAAATTTTCCAATAATTTATTAAAAAATCTAAATTTAAACTTTGTTTTCGAGAAACTTATTTATTTCCTGTGTTTTCCATAATCTCCTATATCATTTTTCCTCCTCTTTAATATGTTTTTATACGAACCTTAAAGTATTGCCTATTTTCAGGCTAAATTCTCTCTGTACTGTTTTAGGGAATTCCTTTAAGTTCCCTTAAAATATGCTTTCGAAATTTCCTTAAACAAATAATCTCCTTAATATTCATCATTTATGACTCCTTTTCATAGAATTTCTTCGTCTTACTACTACATTAACATTAAATTCTTGGAATTATCATTTACATACAGATGCAATTTGCTTTGGTATTTGTAGTTCTATTTTGTAGTAACAGACAATAAAGTTAACATTTAGATAGAGATTCTATGCTTAAAATAGAGACTTGAAAGGAAACTGATTTCATAAATTATGTTTTAATATTAAGTAAAAGAATGAGGGATATTTAGAGAAGAGAGGGACCAATATGGCATTTGCCATTAGGCGAATTAAGAGATAGTATCCCATAACTCTCAAATAATAATATAATATTTAAATACCTTATAACGCTTGTTTCTTTTGTAACACTAAAAAAGAATAATGTAAGAATACGGGTATCAAGTACCATATCGAAATCTAAGTCTATTTTGTTATGTTAATCTATCTGTTAGTCTATAGTCTGTCTATCACTTTGTCTGTAAATCTGTCTTCCATCGTTTTGTTTGTCTGACAACCAGTATGTCAATTTGTCTCTCTATCTCTCTGTCATTGTATTTAAAATACTATATGTATGTATGTTTGTATGTTTGTCTGTATCTTTATATGACGATCCATCTGTTTTGTCGTCTGCCTGCACATCAGTTTGTTTCTCTAACTATCAGACTTTCTGCCAGAATATAAGTCTATATGTTTGCTCGTCAGTCGATCAATAAGTCCACATTTGATTATATCAATTATAAAGAAATATACACTGATATAGATACTAGTCCAGATTCTAGTTCCGACTATAGTTCAGATTATAATTTGGATTTGATTTCACATTCTAGTTCAAATTTTAGTTCGGATTATAGTTCAGTTTCTAATTTAGATTTTATTCAGATACTAGTTCAGAATGTAGATTAGTTCTAGTTCAGATTCCATCTCAGATTCTAGTTCAAATTCCAGTTCAGATTCTGGAAAAGGTTCTAGTTCAGATTCTGATTCAAATTCAAGTTTAGATTTTATTTCAGATCAAGTTCAGATCCTTTTTCAGATTCTACCACAGATTCTAGTTAAGTTTTTTCTTCAGGTTTTAGAGCAGATTCTTATTCAATATCTAGTTCATTATTTAGCATAGTTCAGATTATATATCGGATTCTAGTTCAGATTCTAGTTTAGAATCTAGTTTATTCTATTTTAGATTTTAGTTTGAATTTTATTGCAGATTCTAGTTTAGATTTTAGTTCGGACTCTATTTCAGATTTTACTTCAGATTCTAGTTCAGTTTCTGGTTGAGGTTCAAGTATAGATTCAGGTTTAAATTCTAGGTTTAATTTAGGATCCTAGTTCATATTATAAAGCAGATTCTAGTTCAGATGATGGTTCGCATTTTGGTTTAGATTCTTATTCAAATTCAAGTTTATTTTCTAATGAAATCTTGTTCAGATTCAGGTTCAAATTATGGTTCAGATTCTTGTTTCAGAGTTTAGTTTAAATAAAAGTTTTAATTTAAATTTAAATTCGCATTTAAGCTCATATTTTACTTCGAATTATAATACAGATTATAGTTCAGACTATCGTTCAGTTTATATTTGCCTCATAAATTGAGATGTAATAATTTCTTTGATGAACTGCTTTTATGATGACTTCACCATTTTAGATCACATATACATTTTTGAAATTTTATGAGCCCCATGGTGCTGTATACTAAATAAAATACTTTCTTGTAGATAATTCCTTTAAAATTCAGGTGAATATAATTAAAATTTAATACTTCCTTTTTTAACTCAACATCACATGGTGCTTATTTTTCTCTGAGAAAAAAAACGAACTAAAAATAGATTAGCAATAAATCTACAATATAAAAAACAACAACAACTAAAACAAATAAAATTATTATTCAATATTCTATAAGAAATCATAACACGGTTGATTACTTTTGTTATACGAAGACATGAGATAATTTATGCAAATTATATTTATACCAGAACAGCAGCAATAAAATAAGAATCAGAAAAAAATATATAACAAGAAAATCATTAAAGACAACGATAAAGAGAATAATTCAAGCAAAACCATATATGCGAAAGAGGAAGAGAAATGGGGGGAAAAAGTAGCAAAATATAATAACTAGAATTTTCTTTTAATAAAAAAGGATGATAGTAAGACATGGCGGCGTATACTTAATATCAAATAACCCACATGTATAAGGTTTAATGAGAAAATGAGCATGTGTATGTGTGTGTGGGTTTGTAAGGTGGATACTTATATGTATATGTATTTTAATGTTAGTGTTTTTTGTCTTATTTC
Source organism: Cochliomyia hominivorax (assembly GCA_004302925.2). Classification (NCBI taxonomy): domain Eukaryota; kingdom Metazoa; phylum Arthropoda; class Insecta; order Diptera; family Calliphoridae; genus Cochliomyia; species Cochliomyia hominivorax. Next base: position 86,013,014 of record PYHX02000495.1, on the reverse strand, counting down.
TTGTATTAAGTTTGTAGTTGTGTTGTAAACAATTACAATCTAAGAAGGAAATATGAGAGAAATTGCTTGTCGATAACATACAATTTTGCTAATAATAAATAACGCGTTTACAGCTATTAAACGAGGGTTGTTTGGAAAGTTTTTTGTCAAGAAACAATTTCAAGAAAATTAATCTGAAATCCTTTAGTACTTAACTTATTGTGTAAGAAAATTTAATTTTTGACATGAGTGGGGTACTTTAATCTACGACCGCTTAGCTCTGTTCCTGAGCAGAGAATCCAGCCTCGTTTCCAGACATATAATGAGAAAGATCTCTGGTTTATCTGTGTTGAATTTTATAGCAAAATATTAAGCCATTTAAAAATTATTAAACTTTGAATGTGAATGATAATAATCTCCAAAGTACCTTTTTTCAGTCCCCAAACCTTCATTTCTGGATAGGCTAGCAACATATTTTTAATACAGCTATAATTCTCTACCTCTTTAGTATGTTTTCATGAAAAAATTATATATCAAAGTTATCAGTATGTTGAAAGTTATAGAACTTTTACTTTGTATAAACTTTTTAAAGTTTTTACAACTTTAACATTTCCAAGGTATCATTTCTGGCCTCCATAGCTCTAGTTGTGGGTATATTAGCAATTTCTCTTTTCAAGGCCATAATCGCTTACTTTTCCAGTAACTTAATATAAAATTGTATACTTTTACCACCAGCCGATCAAAAATTGAAGAACTTATTCCAAAAATCTTAAAAAAAATACTTCAAATTTAACCATTTCCAAGGTATCCTCTTTTGTGACTTCATAACTCTGTTTATAGAAATTTTACCAGAGCTTCCTCCCTCACCAATAATACCCTACTCCCTTACTCTCTCTTTGACTATTTTTATACAAATCCCCCCATCCAATTCTAAATTAGAGTATTACTTCCAAAAATGATACAACTTACCCTGTATTTGCTTCATAAGGATTCTAAACAATTCCTTAATTACACTCCTCTTCTTGTTGTTGCTATCACTATTGTTTTTGTTGTCTAGTCGTACTTGTTTCAAGTAGTTGTTGTCTGGTTATTTGCCATTATAATTGTAGTTGTTACTTGTATTCATTTAATATTAATTTATACCGAAAACAAGTGGGTTTCTTTTTTGTTCGTTTACCATAAAAGCAACTGGGTCCAAATTGTTGTTGTAGTTAAATTATTATCTAAAGGTTAGTTAGTACATTTCTGTCGTTTATTGTATAAAACAAATTAAAAGATTTCAATGCTGAATAAGGAACATAAATTGGTTATATAATTTCTTTACATTTTACATCATGTTTTTATGAAAATTTAGCAGAAACAAACATAATAAAAATAACTTTAAAATAAAATTAAGAACTAGTTTTTAACCGGTGCGCTTTGCTGTTCAAAATTTCTTCTACATCGGAAAAACTTTCGTCGATTCAAGAAAAAATTCATAAATCACAACGTGAATAAAAAAATTTCATGTAACGGAGATTTGAAAATCTTTCGCCGTTTTAGTTCTTCAGATATTCAATCACTACTATTTGCTTTGAATAGATGGTCCATCCCCCCTTGACCCTGTTCATTCTAAATTCTTCATTCGATTTCATGTTGATTAACATTCGCATTTAAGTAGGGAACCTCTTCCTTACAGTGGCATCAGCCCCATATTTTTTCACTACAGAAATGTCTTTGAACTAAATTTCTAAACCCTCGCAACTTTGTCGTTTATCTCTCCCCTTAAGTTCTCCCCCTACCACTGTGTTACTTTGCGATATCAAAGGATCATTCTGTCAAAATTTTAACAAATGCGGTTCTGTAGTTAAGCTGTCTGTAAGACCAAAACAAACAAACAAACATTGATTCAATTTAATATATAAAGATCAGAGAATTGGGCGTAGCATATAGAGTCCAGTTTAGAATTTATTTCATATTTAAGGTCACATACTCTTTATGTTCATGTTTACATCATATTTAGTTCAGATTCTAATTAAGGTTCTAGTTTGGATTTCAGACCACCTTTAAGTCCAAATTGCAGTTCGGGAGAAAAATCAAATTCTAGTTCATTTTTTAATTTAGATTCTAGATTAGATTAAAGTCCGGATCCGTGGCAAATTCAGATTTAAGTAGAAATTGTAGTACAGATTCTTGTTCAGATTCTAGTCCATATTCACTATTTAGTGCAGATTCTAGTTAAGGTTCTAGTCCAAATTCTAGTTCTAGTTGATATTCAGATTCTAATTCAGATTCCCATTTAGATTATAGTTCTGTCTATAGTGCAGATTATTGTTTAGGTCCTTCTACAAATTCAAGTTCGAATTCTAGTACAGCTTCCAGTTAAGTTTACACTTTAGTTTCTAGTTCAGATTCCAGATTGAATTATAGTGCAGTTGCTTCCTCAGAGTCTAGTGTTGATTTAAGATCAGATTCTTGTTTAGTTTCTAGTTCAGATTATAGTTTTTCTGATTGAAGTTCAGGTTCTATTTCAGATTCTCGTTTAGATTATACTTCAGATTATAGTTCTGTCTATATTGCAGATTCTTGTTCGAATCCAACTTTAAATTCTAATTCGGTTTGTAGTACAAATTCCAGTTCATTCTCTTTCAAATTAGACTTCAGATTTCAGATCGAATTATAGTGCAGTTTCTTCTTCAGATTCAAGTGTTGATTTCAAAACAGATTCTTGTTTAGTTTCTAGTTCAGGTTCTTGTTCAGATTATAGTACAGTTTCTATTTCAGATTCTCGTTCAGGTTTTAGTACAGATTCTGTATCAGATTATAGTGCAAATTTTTGTTCGAATCCAAGTTCAGATTCCAATAAAGTTTCAAATATAGATTTTTGTTCAGTTTCTATCAGTTTTGAAATTAAATTTTTCTTAGATTATAGTTCGTTTCCTAATGCAATATTACTGTTTCTTTACTTGAATCCTGGTTCCAATAATCGAAACAAAACTACGGTATCATATTCAAAAGGAGCAGAAGTAAAAAGTGCTCTTTTTGTAAAATCTTTTGTCCTTTTGTCTTAAAATACATAAGCCAATTTTGTATTTTTCTTGAATTAGACCTCCAGCATTTTATTTGAATTATAAACTTTATGAAAAAGAATTCGCTTCATTATTTCATATTTATTTAATTTAAAAACTTTTCTGTTTTTTAGCTTTCAAATGGTCAGTATATCTGTCTGTTTTATGTTGTTTTTTCGCTATCCCTTTTTTGCTCTCTATTCAAACGTCTGTCTTTCATGAAACAAAAAAAAAATAACATTTGAAAAAGGATATAAAAGGTTAATTTTTCATAATTTGTTTTGTGTTTTGTATTCCTTTTCTGACTGTATTTTTACATTCATATTTTCTACATTTACAAGGATTTTCCATTATAATAAAGTCTTCTGCCTTTTTTTTGTTGTCTGATTCTTTTGCCCCCAAAGTGCAGGAAAAACAAGTAAGAATGCTACGCCGAATCTTCTATACCCTCCATCACAAATGCATGTAAAGTAAATTTGTTATGTTTTGTACATACACAAATACACTCAAAATATCTATGACAGTTTTTTCTAAAATTTAACACAGGATCACTTAATGAGCCATAAAATCTATATAAAACAGGAAGTGTGTATGTATGTATGTATGTATGTATGTATGTATGTATGTATGTATGTATGTATGTATATATGTATTTATGTATGTATGTATGTATGAATGTATATATGTAACGTATAGACTCTAAAACGGCTGGACCAAATTTAATAAAATTTTAACAGAATAATCCAGTGGGACCAGGGGGAAAGTATCCTGTACAAAGCAAATTTTGTTTATTATAAATTCTCAAATTTGGTCCCGACAATTTTCTCAAGAAACTGTTTTTCTGGACAAAACGTAGGGCGGATAAGACAAGGGGAGGGGTACCTCGCATACAAATTGACAGTTTTACGAAAATTCTTTGTTGGAACTTAGAGGTTGCTTCAGATATTGGTCTATGTCTCTTGATATACTGAACTTATAGCAAATACACAGGCAAAACTTCATTGATCTCTGTCAGTTATTGTGGATGTGAGCGTGCCATCAATAGACAGATAGACAGACAGACGGACGAACATAGGTACACAGCTAAATCGTTTTAGATTTTGATTAATTGCATAATATATATTAACATTATTGGGTCTGCCATGATTCCCTCTTAGCGTTACACACGTAATGACCAATTTAATATACCCTCCTCACCATTTGTGGTGGTGCAGGTTATAAAAATTCGGTTCTATAAAACAATGTGATGGACAAAAAACGGCAACAATGTCTGCATAACACAAAAAATAAACATTTCATTTTAAATTCCATAATAAAAACATCAGAAAAAATGCAAAACAAGAGAAAAAACAACAACAATGAAAATAATATAGAAAAAATAGCGTATAAACGCCTTTTTACATTCACATTTTCACATTTTTTTCCGTAAATGATTTTCTGCTTATTTTTGCAAAAATATTTTTTTACTGTTGCTATTTTTTTAGCTAAAATACTCCCACATATTTACAACACTTAAAACCGGATGTTTGTTTGCAGGCATGCATGCATGCATGTATGTGTGTTCAGCAGGAAATGTAAGAGAAAATTCTCTTGTATGTAGTTGTAATACGGTTGAGACTAAGTTTTTTCATGTTTTATCAGACTGTTTTTAAATTTTTTTGTTAAATGTGCATTTTTTGTGTAGGTTTGCCTTTTTAATATAGTTGTTTTAAGTTTATAGCGGTTTTTGTTAATATTTGTTAACGTTTTTGCTAGTTTTTCACAAGTTATTGTTTTTTTTCGGCGGATACATGTCTGTTGTTTAAAAAAAAATGATTACAATGTCATAATATTTTCCCTTTCATATGTTTAGAGAGAAGAGGTGAAACTTATTGACATTTTAAAATTAATCTCACAATCCATAGAAAAAGGATTAAAAGACAATTAATAGAGAACTTGAAAAATTAAATGAGTTTTTTGTCCAGATTCCAGTACAGCTTATACTTTAGATTAAGACCAATATTCTTGTTCAAACTCGAACTCGAAATCTGAATCTCTAGTTCAGATTTTAATTTACAGTATTCTTGTTCAAGTTCCTTCTCAAAATTAAATTTAAATTCTTATTCAGATTTTAATTAGGATCCCTATTGAGGCTTTATTTGAGAATGAAGTTAATTCAGACAGATTTCAATATGGTGATTGCTCAGAATTTACTTCCTGTTTTAATTTTCTAAGGTAAAAAAGCAATTCTGGATCAGATTCGAATTAATATTTCAGTTCAGATTTTAGTTCAGCTTCTAGTTCACATTCTAGTTTAAATTCATTTGTATTCTGTTTCGAATACTTCTTAGAACTTCAAAATGCTTCCTGATACTTCAAATTCTAGTTAAGATTTGAAATCAGTTTCTGGTTTCTTCATCCTCATTCCGACAACTCCTACAAAAATTGTTTGGAGAAAGACCCAGAAACGCAGCGACAGCAGGTCCCCAAAGACAGGACAGTGGCAGAAAAGAAGAAGGATTATTTCTTCATCCTCATTCCGACGGTTCCTATAAAAATTGTTTGAAGGAAGACCCAGAAACGCAGCGACAGCAGGTCCCCAAAGGCAGGACAGTGGCAGAAAAGAAGAAGGATCATTCCTTCATCCTCATTCTGACAACTCCTACTAAAATTGTTTGAAGGAAGACCCAGAAACGCAGCGACAGCAGTTCCCCAAAGACAGGACAGTGGCAGAAAGGAAGAAGGATCATTTCTTCATCCTCATTCCGACAACTCCTACTAAAATTTTTTGAAGGAAGACCCAGAAACGCAGCGACAGCAGGTCCCCAAAGACAGGACAGTGGCAGAAAGGAAGAAGGATCATTTCTTCATCCTCATTCCGACAACTCCTACTAAAATTTTTTGAAGGAAGACCCAGAAACGCAGCGACAGCAGGTCCCCAAAGACAGGACAATGGCAGAAAAGAAGAAGGATCATTTCTTCATCCTCATTCTGACAACTCCTGCAAAAATTGTTTGAAGGAAGACCCAGAAACGCAGCAACAGCAGGTCCCCAAAGACAGGACAATGGCAGAAAAGAAGAAGGATCATTTCTTCATCCTCATTCTGACAACTCCTGCAAAAATTGTTTGAAGGAAGACCCAGAAACGCAGCGACAGCAGTTCCCCAAAGATAGGACAGTGGCAGAAAAGAAGAAGGATCATTTCTTCATTCTCATTCCGACAACTCCTACAAAACTTGTTTGAAGGAAGACCCAGAAACGCAGCGACAGCAGGTTCCCAAAGACAGGACAGTGGCAGAAAGGAAGAAGGATCATTTCTTCATCCTCATTCTGACAACTCCTGCAAAAATTGTTTGAAGGAAGACCCAGAAACGCAGCGACAGCAGTTCCCCAAAGACAGGACAGTGGCAGAAAGGAAGAAGGATCATTTCTTCATCCTCATTCTGACAGTTCCTACAAAAATTGTTTGAAGGAAGACCCAGAAACGCAGCGACAGCAGGTCCCCAAAGACAGGACAGTGGCAGAAAGGAAGAAGGATCATTTCTTCATCCTCATTCTGACAGTTCCTACAAAAATTGTTTGAAGGAAGACCCAGAAACGCAGCGACAGCAGGTCCCCCAAAGACAGAACAATGGCAGAAAAGATAAAGGATCATTTCTTCATCTTCATTCCGACAGTTCTTATAAAACTTGTTTGAAGGAAGACCCAGAAACGCAGCGACAGCAGGTCCCCAAAGACAGGACAATGGCAGAAAAGAAGAAGGATCATTTCTTCATCCTCATTCTGACAACTCCTGCAAAAATTGTTTGAAGGAAGACACAGATACCGCAGCAACTGTATCTGTCAGGAGAGTTTTTGAGATCTTGAGTAGGAATGATATCGTGGACAAACTCATTATTATGTCTGTCTTGCGCTCTATGCTACAACTCATCCTCTGTATGTTTCTTACAAGAGGTAAGTGGTATTCCACTCAGATCATCAATATCTTCATCTGTGAGGTTCTGCCCCGTGTTCGTGCAGCCAGATCAGCGCAATTTTCGAATGCTGTACCGTATATAATGATATGGGTCATTCCCTGACAAGATACGATATCGTGTAACCATCTCTTGCTGTCCTAATTGTTAATTCGTTCATATTTCCTATAATACTTTAGCTAATTGGTTGCTCTCCGTATAATATTGTTTTCAATTGGAAGTCTGAAAGATATCCGACTGTTGACCATATATTTTCTACCAGCTGAGAATAGGAAATGATATTCTAGCCGATGTGAACCACTCTTTAAACGACTGCGTCACATTTCGAGCATTTTGAGGAGATTTCAAGTGACTTTCAAAAGAATGCCACACTATAGAACAGAATTGATCTGGGACTAAGTCCTCATAGCTCTGGGACTAAATCCTTAGATCTTTAGATGTCAGGATATCTATGTATCGAAGATTTTAGATTATATAGTTTAAATTTTAGTTAATTTTATTTTTATGTTCACCCTTTTTTTCAGAGTCACTTTCAAGTTCCGGATCATATTTTTCCTTTACCAAAGCAAATTCTTAAGGCGTTGCTGGCCCTAAGCAAACATTCATGATGTGTTATCATACGATTTAAATAAATTAGAAGTTATTTAAAATTGCTTTGTGTGGAAGGTATCTCTCCCCCTGATCTTATAAGTCCTATATTTTCTAGTGATGGAGTTTCGCAGTAGCATAATTGCTGCAAAATTTTAAGACTTTCGCTGTTCTTTTGATATTCGATAACCAATATTTGCTTTGTATGAGAGCTGCCTCTTCCCCTTGTTCTACTCCTGCAACGTTTTGTCCAGTAAAACAGTTCCTTGAGGAAATTGTTGGGACCGAATTTGAGAGCTCTTGCTTTGATAATCAATATTTGCTTTGTATGAGGGCTGCCTCTTCCCTTTGTCCTAACCGTACAACGTTTTGTCCAGTAAAACAGTTCCTTGAGAAATTGTTGGGACCGAATTTGAGAGCTTCTGCTGTTGTATTTCTTTAGATATTCGTTAACCAATATTTGTTTTGTATGGGAAGTATCCCTCTCCAGGGTCCTTTATAGCCAATGTTACTTTCAGTTCTCTTTGAAAATTTCATCAAAATTGGCCCAGCCGTTTTAGAGTCTATGCATTACATACATACATACATACATACATACATACATACATACATACATACATACATACATACATACATATATTTTGAAATCTTTCTTCACTTTTTTCGTAATTTTAGCCTTGACACCACTTAAACTTCTTTTCTAAAATTAATCAAGTAGAAATAAATAAGAACTTTGGGAGTTTTTTAATTTAAACTGTTGACAGTCCAAAAAAAGTTATTTCCCCTTAACGAGGTCTTCTTAAATAATTGAGATATTAAACACTTTAAGTAAATATAATTTTGGGTAAACCACCCTCGTTCTATATTCAAAGAAACCAAAAATCTGTCCTCCAGTTTCATGGCCATCACAATGAGCATAAAAAGGAATAAAAAGGAATTTTGTAATAAAAGTACCAGAATTATAAGAAAAACTTGTCATAAATCATACATCATTTACACTCTTAAACTTATTAAACTTTTTCAACTCGCGTTCTTTTCATAAATTTCAAACATTTTTATTGTTCACAATTGTGTAAAAGAAATAACCGAAACAAATTACATTTTTTTCCACAGTTTTCTCATATATTTCACTTTTTTTCGAAAACTTTTTTTCTTTTTTTTTGTGAAATAAAACAAGTGTTTGGAAAATGTTTGGAAAATATGGAAAAAATATGGAATTTTACAGAAAACTGAAAGTTTATTTCAAAAGGTCTTTTTTGCCATTATTTATGATGGCAGATTTGTGACAAATATTTAAAAAGAATTAAAATAAAGAGTGAGATCAAAAAATTCTTGACATACGCTTTTCATTAAAGCTTTAAATTCAAGTTTTATTTGATTTTTCCTTTGATCAAGTTACCTTTTGAAAAACGTGTCGCTTATTGTGTTTAATGTCAAACAAACTTCACTTTTCAAGAACCGAAATAACTCGTTTACGTCGTAGCAGTTTCAAGTTACGTTAGTTGGATTTGCTTTTTCATTCCGATTTGCATCGTTCCGTTTTGCATCACTTTTTAAGAACTGAGATAATTCGATTTGCATCGTTCGGTTCGATTTGTTTTTTGATCAGTTACCTTTGAAAAATAATGTCAGTATAGCCCCGACATGCATCGCCCCGATTAGCATCGTTTCGATTTGTCTCGCTTTTTAAGTACTGAAATAATTTGATTTACGTCGTTGCAATTTCAAGTTGATTTTTTTGATCAAGTTACCTTCGAAAAGCATGTCAGTTATTGTCTTTAATGTCGAACAAATGAATACACTAGAGCCCCGGCTTGCGTCATCCCGATTTGTGTTGTTGTTTTCGTCGCTTACAATTAAAAGTTGCGTCGGTCCGATTTCCATCGTTTTGATTTGTAGCATCATTGATAACACTTATCGCCATCTGTACGTTAAGTTTTCAAATTGCATGAAATAAGGGTAATTATCTCTTCTTTGTTCTATAATTGGTGCTAAGAAGTGTCTGGTTATGGTAAGAATGAGTCTAATTCGCCAAAGTGTATTAAGGACGTTAAAAAATGGGTCGGAATTAAAATTAAAGGTAATACAACATTGACATGAGGGAAAATGTCTATTAATATAGGAACTACTTTCAACTAGCTTTTGGACTAGTTTCAACAACAGTAAGATCAGTTTGGAACAGAGGCGATGATAAAACAAATAAATAAGCTGAAGTTGTCACAACACTCCTATCTAAACATGATTCAATAGCAATAAATCTCTATTGGTTAAGATGGACTAACACCTTTTAATTTGGATACATAATCGCAAGGAATAAGTAAAGAATGGCACTGAGCAAGGAAGTAATAAAAAATAAAGCTCTTTCTAATCACCCCGACCCTAACAAAATACGAAAGATTTCGAAGACATTAACGGTTGGTTTACCTTTTTAACAAAATTTGTTGCCCTTGATTGAGTGAATTCCCTAATAAATTAAAATTTATTGCATAGAATTTCTCCGCAAGCCGGGGCTCCTAGTTTATATTGTTAATCTGTTTTAAATGAGTGACCAGAAAAGGTGGCAATACAAAATTATTAAATATTTTTACCAGGATCCAATTTGTTTCTACAAAAAGTTGGTCAAACATTTTAAGATCTGCGTCAAACTGGTTTCAGTATTATTATGCAGTACAGGAAGAAATTGTCAGTTGATAGAAAAGCTGGTACAGGTAGAAGAAAGCATTTTAAAATAGAACATCCAATACAGAAAAGAAAAGCATCCCTCTGTATTCGGACTATTTGGCTAATGCAGGTTTAAAAAAACCTCCAGATAGGAACGCACCTTAAAATTTAGAGGCCAAAACCTGTGCGCAGAAATGTATGTCAAGAACAAACCTCAGATAGGAAACGCACCTTAAAATTTAGAGGCCAAAACCTGTGCGCAGAAATGTAAGCATGTCAGTTATTGATCTTGAATGTCGAAACAAATTGAATACACTAGAGCCCCGGCTTGCGTCATCCCGATTTGTGTTGTTGTTTTCGTCGCTTACAATTAAAAGTTGCGTCGGTCCGATTTCCATGTCAGTTATTGATCTTTAATGTCGAACAAATGAATACACTAGAGCCCCGGCTTGCGTCATCCCGATTTGTGTTGTTGTTTTCGTCGCTTACAATTAAAGTTGCGTCGGTCCGATTTCCATCGTTTTGATTTGTAGCATCATTGATAACACTTATCGCCATCTGTACGTTAAGTTTTCAAATTGCATGAAATAAGGGTAATTATCTCTTCTTTGTTCTATAATTGGTGCTAAGAAGTGTCTGGTTATGGTAAGAATGAGTCTAATTCGCCAAAGTGTATTAAGGACGTTAAAAAATGGGTCTGAGGAAAGTTATTAGTTCGGAATTAAAATTATAGGTAATACAACATTGACATGAGGGAAAATATCTATTAATATAGGAACTACTTTCAACTAGCTTTTGGACTAGTTTCAACAACAGTAAGATCAGTTTGGAACAGAGGCGATGATAAAACAAATAAATAAGCTGAAGTTGTCACAACACTCCTATCTAAACATGATTCAATAGCAATAAATCTCTTATTGGTTAAGATGGACTAACACCTTTTAATTTGGATACATGATCGCAAGGATTAAGTAAAGAATGGCACTGAGCAAGGAAGTAATAAAAAAATAAAGCTCTTTCTAATCACCCCGACCCTAACAAAATTCGAAAGATTTCGAAGACATCAACGGTTGGTTTACCTTTTTAACAAAATTTGTTGCCTTGATTGAGTGATTCCCTAATAAATTAAAATTTATTGCATACAATTTCTCCGGTCCCCATTGTGAACCACGCAAGTCGGGGCTCTAGTTTATATTGTTAATCTGTTTTAAATGAGTGATCAGAAAAAGGTGCATACAAAATTATTAAATATTTTTACCAGGATCCAATTTGGTTCTACAAAAAGTTGGTCAAACATTTTAAGATCTGCGTCAAACTGGTTTCAGTATTATTATACAGTACAGGAAGAAATTGTCTGTTGATAGAAAAGCTGGTACAGGTAGAAGAAAGCATTTTAAAATAGAACATCCAATACAGAAAAGAAAAGCATCCCTCTGTATTCGGACTATTTGGCTAATGCAGGTTTAAAAACAAACCTCCAGATTGGAATGCACCTTAAAATTTAGAGGCCAAAACCTGTGCGCGGAAATGTAAGTCAAGTTTTCTAAAAAATGGATGAAAGATATTTCTCAACTTCCATTTCAAAATAGTATGTTCCTGATGCTCGATGTAATCTTGAAGAAAAGTTTGGGAGCCCTAAAAGTTCTAGGTATGGCAGTCAGTTACAATTGATTCCCATAACTACCGAAAGTGACATCAAGGAATGTCAACAAAAAAGGCAGCTTCCATTTATAAGATTTTTGTCCTGAATTGGCATCCTGCTACTGTAGAAAACAAGCCCTTGAGTGGTAAAAGAGCAATATGTGGTATCTATAGCAAGGAGGCAAATACTCCAAACTGAATGAAGCTAAGGCCAATAAAGAGATATTGCTCTTGTTAAAAGAGAATTGAAGAGAACACAAAATATGTTCAAATATGTGGTCGATCTTAAATGGCGATGAACTACCTCTTCGAGCAAAATGACACAAAACACCATAATGGAGAGGTTTCCAAAAAAAAGGAACAAAATTTCATCATTAGCAATTAAAACTATAACAAGTGAGAATGCTATATTCGGCTATATCGAATCTTCAAAATCCTCCACCACAATGTGTGTAAGTAAATTCATACGCACACATGCACTCTAATGAATCACGAAATTAGTTATTCTGTTGGCTAAAGCTTCTTTTACTGAACCGAATTGGATGATTTTTGGAATGGAAATAAAGCATATACAACTTATTAATTGGGAAAAATTCTATTCAAATTTGTCGTTTCAAAATTGACAATTTTATGAAAGTTCTTCACAATTATGCAGGCCCAATTTCATTGAGCTCTGTCAGCTATTGGGGATGTGAGAGTGACAACAACAGACAGACGGGAAGAAAAACGAACATGGCCATTTCGACTCAGAATTGATTTGATACAAGAATATATATATACATTATGGGGTCTGGAATGATTCCCTTTTAGCGTTACACATGAAATGACAAAGTTAATATACCCACACACACCACACTTGTGGTGGAGTGTAAAAAATTGTAATCTTAGTGATTTCATTTTTAATAACATATATGTATGTTAAGAATTTTTCGATCTCACTCCTTAGAAAAAATAAATAAAAATACTATTCTTTTAATAAATATTATTCGAATATTATATAAATTTTAAATATCCTTATTTCTAACCTTAAAATCATTAATAATATTTTCCTCTTCTTCCATTCATTCTTTCCAGGTAAGAAATATTATATTTAATGGAAACTATTGAATAACTTTCAAATCTTCTGGTAATATTATGTTATTCTAATATGACTTGAAAAAGACTTGAATTACATTCTATTAATGGAACTTTAATAAATTAAATTCCTGACAAAAAAAATTCCTTAGATATTTTATACCCCAAAAAAAAAAATAAAGTATTAAATGAAAATGCTTAATCATCATTAAGTCAAGGTGTTTTACAAATAGATAACATTTTCGAAATATATATAAAATTTAGTTTTCCTGCCACGTAACCTTAATATATGAGTTAAATACTTAACCATAAATTATTTCTTTAGAGTAAGAAATTCAAGTTTTCAATGAAATTTTGCAAATAAACTGTAAAATAGTTTATGTTAATAAACAAATCATGATAAAGAGTTTTGTGAATAATTAATGAGGTCAAACAGATCTTTAAAAGAAATGAATCTTTATAAGAAGAAAATTAATAATAATTTAAACTCTTGTCAATCCAATTCGAATTCGAATTGCTTCAGATTCCACTTAAGGTTCTATTCTACTTTTCGCTCAGATTCAAGTTCATATTCTGATTCACAATCAACTTCAGAAAATCTGTACTTTTGTCTTCAAATTCCTGCTAGATATCGAATTTAGATCTTATATTAGAGTAGAGATTCCAGCTAATTTTTTAAATATTCTGGCTCAGACAGTAGATCAGATTCTAATTAAAACTCTAGTCCGAATTCTGTTTCAAATTCCATAGTAGAGGTTAAAATTCAAAATCTAATATATATTTAGGTTCATATTCTTGTTAAGATACTCCTTCTACAGTACAAGTTCTAATTCAGATTCTGATTCAAATTCTTCTTTAGACTCTTATTATGATCCCAAACCACATTTAAACAAAATTTATAGTTTAGTTTCCAAACTAGATTTCAGTTTTAATATGAGAGGTTATAATTCGGTTTCTAATACAGGTTCTGCTTCAGATGCTCTATCAGATTCTATTTAAGGTTCTATAGCAAAGTTTTTAATTCAGCTTCTCCTTTTTATTCCTCTACAGACTCTATTTTTGATTCAGAATCAAGTCCCAGATTTTGGTTGAGATTCTTGTTCAGATTCTACTTTAGATTTTAATTTCCTTCGCAATTCAGATCCTATTTTCTATTACAAATTCCAGCTTGAATTCTAGTACAGATTCTAATACAGATGCTTCTTCAGCCTCTGTCTCAGATTCTAGTTCTAATTTGTAATTAGATTATAATTCCCATTCTGATTCAGGTGCTCATTTAAATTCTAATCCAGTTTCTCCTTAAGGTTGTTGTTCAACATCTGATTTAGAATCAAATCCAAACTCAATTTCTAGTTCAGATTCTGTTTGAAATTGTTAAGGTTCTAGTTCAGGTTCAGCTCAGTTTATATCATAATTCAGATTCCATTCAGATTCTGTTCTAAATTCCCATTCAAATCTGATTCAGACTCCGACTCAGGTTCTAGTTCTAATTTGGAATTAGAATATAATTCCCATTCTGATTCAGGTGCTCATTGAAATTTTATTCCAGTTTCTCCTTAAGGTTGTTGTTCAACATCTGATTTAGTTGATGAATCAAATCCAAACTCAATTTCTAGTTCAGATTCTGTTTGAAATTGTTAAGGTTCTAGTTCAGGTTCAGGTCAGTTTATATCATAATTTAGATTCTTTTCTAAATTCCCATTCAAATCTGATCCAGGCTCCGACACAGGTTCTAGTTCAGACTGTAAATCAGTTTCTAATTTAGATTCTTTTTTAAACTCTGGATCAGATCCTTGTTCTAATTTTGAATCAGTGTTTAATTCACATTTAGTTTCATATTCTGTTTCAAATTCTGATTTAGAATCTGCCCCAATCTCTAGATCATATCCTGGCTCAGATCCAAGTTTTGATTCCAGTTCAGATTATAATTCAGTTTCTATCTCAGATCCTAATTAAAATTCTATCCCATATTCTGTTACATATTTTATTTAGAATCACTTTCTGGATCATATTCTCACTCAGTTTCTAGTTCAAATTTTTGTTTAGATTCGAATTCAGACTATAATTCAGATTCCATTTTAGATTCTGGTTAAAATCTTTATTTTAATTCTGCTCCAAATTCTTTCAGATCTGATTCTGAATCAGAATCTAGTTTAGGTTCTCTTTCAGGTAACTGTTCTGATTCTTGTTCAGATCCTTACTCGGATTCAGTATCAAATTCAGGCTCAAATTTTAATCCACATCATATTCTGTGTTTTAATACAAATTCTGTTTCAGATTCTCAGATCAGATTAGATTTTGATTCAAGTTCTAGTTCAAATTGCATCTCTGATTTAGTTCCTTTTTGATTCAGAGTATAATTTAGACTGCAGTTCAGATTGCAGTTCATATTGTAATCTAAATTTATTTTCAGATTATGATTCAGATTGTGGTGCTACTTTAGTTTCTAGTTGGGATTCAAATTTATATACTGAATTAGATTCTATTTACTCTTCTAACTCAATTTAAATGCAAAACTATAGTCTACACTGGATTCTAAGCTGTAGCTTAACTATATTCCATTTTAAAGTCCAGAAAGTGTAAAAATCAAATGCAGTCCAATTTAGAGACTTAACCATTATCTAATCAGTCTCTAACTTATACTTTATTCTTAACAAAATATACTATATTTTGTAATCTTGGCAGACTCTTGTTCTGCAAAAGACTATTTTCCTCTATCACATATTTTTTTTAAAGTTTTCATTATTTATCATATCTGTTTCCTACTTCACCATTCTCCTTCATTTTATATTCCCATAAACTATTATATATGTACACGATATCAATATCTTCAAATTTGTTTCGATAGAACCTATTGGGATTTTATTTTACAACTATTGCTATTATAACCGCAAAGTGTATAAGAAGACTATCTTGTCATTTTATTTAAAATTATATGAACTAAAAACATAAATATACAATATCAAGACATATTTATGTTATAAACATTTAACTAACTGCAACTTGAATATATTTACAATGATAAAGACATACACATACATATATATATATATGAACAGGATAATTTCAAAGCACGCACAAGGAATATAACCTCACACATTACAAAACACAGTGGGTAACTAAATCTTGCTATTATGCTAACTTTATTTGAAATCATCAAGTATTTAACAATTTTCGGTTATTTAGAAATAAACGAAATTATGACCAAAAATGAGATTATAGGGATTTTGGGGTTGGGCTCTATGAAGGATTGGAAAAGACCATTTCCAACTGATAGGAAACTTCTGAAAAACATCCTTCTGTTTTAATATTCAGGCTTAAGGATTTTAGCATATTTAGGTTCAATTAAAATTTTTGTTCAAAAATGGTCATATTTTATAGGGTCTGGGCTTAGCCCTGTAACCCTGGTTTTGGGTAGAAAATTTTAATTTGAATTTTGATACATTAATAAGCCTTTCGAAAAACTGTAAATTTAATACATAATTTTGAGAAACCAAAAT
This sequence comes from Cochliomyia hominivorax, assembly GCA_004302925.2. Classification (NCBI taxonomy): domain Eukaryota; kingdom Metazoa; phylum Arthropoda; class Insecta; order Diptera; family Calliphoridae; genus Cochliomyia; species Cochliomyia hominivorax. Next base: position 85,996,571 of record PYHX02000495.1, on the reverse strand, counting down.
TTTCAATTCACCCCTACAATTCCGGTCGTAGAGCCCCTGGGGATCCTAATACTCCAAAGTTATAAAACTACACTCTTCTACTTTTATTATGTAAAGAGATTTGAACAAGATCTGGTGATGCTTTTATATATGTGTTAAAAAAATGAGTCAAAATCTTGTAAGATTTAACAAATTTTAAATTAAAATGCCAATAACTCGGAAACTATAAGACATATAACACATAAAGGCAGATTTATTCAAGGCCACATCAAGAGCTATAAAATTGTCCAAATATTTAAAATTAAATGCAAAACACAAATTTGAGATGCTGTTAAAAAACTAATGTCCAAAATAGTTTAGTTTGTACCGCGATAACTCAATTAAGAGAGCCCTCATCAGATCTTAAATTATAACGTAGTACCGCTCTGCAAATCCATTCAGTGAATCCAATAAAAATAAAATTTAATTGAGAAATTATGCCAAAATTTGGATTTTTTGATTTTGTTCTACAAAGCCCACATTTATAGGAGGTTGGAAAAAAGCATTTCCATGGGTTCATATTTTTAAAGTTATACTGTCACACTCTTCTGCAAATACAAATTCATTTAGCCAATCAAAAGTAATAGATTTATTTCCAAGAAAAATTGATTGTTCCCCACTGTGCAACACATACATACAGATGAATGTATATTATACTTTTGTGGAGAAGAAATACGTGAGCAGTTTAAAATTAAGAAATTCAATAAATATTTTAAAAACGAAAAAGAAGAAAGAAACAAAAAAAATAAACTAGAAAATGCAGATATGAATTTCTCAATAAACGAAGGCAAAGAAGACGTTAGAAATGAACTAAAGAAACATATTTTCAAAAGGAAATTTTCGTGAAATGGAATGTATTCTATTTGCAAATCTTTTTCGTGGAAAACCTTTATTTTATACGAATTTTAATATGCAGCAAATATTTCAATCTATCAATACTTTCTGTTTGAGGTTAACCACACGCACGTTCCATCATCATCTTCATCCACAACAGCAGCAGCAACAGCAGGGGTTTGAGCTGAAATATGTAACCGCAAAATATTTTAAATCTCACATACATACACTGTATGTTTATGAAATTTCTGAAATCGATATGAAGGGAAATACTGAAACTTGTTGAGAGAGAAAACAAACAATAATGTGAAAGGAAAAATAAAAACAAGAGCAGTGGTTTAATATAAATATTTATTACAAGAAAAGATTTTCCCTGATTTTTAGAATTTTGATCATTCAACTCATACAAGGTTTTGGCGAAAAAACGCAGCATAAAATAACTTAAACGGAAATTACAAAGTTTTAAGGTGATTCATGGGAAACAAATTTTTAATTAAGAGAGAGAGAGAGAGAGAGAGAGGATTATTGGAAATAGCAATAAATATTGAAAACTTAGAGATTTTGATAAAAGGAAATCGAAAAACATTAATAATAAAAAGATTGCTAAACTCAGATAGGTTTAAAACAAAAAGTATAGCATACTTCTAAGAGATTAAAGCTCAAAAAAAGGGAAACAAGCAGATTAAGAAAAATCATTTTAAAATATTTAAATTTTATTACAAGAAAACGTCAAGAAATCTTAATAAATTAAAAAAATAAATTACAAGAAATTTTAATTTCTCAACAAGTAAAGCCTACTTTTAGGCCTCTTTTTAAATAAAAAATATAGCATAGAGTCAGTCATAAAAAACGATATAAATCTATTGACTCAACACAAAATTTTTAACTTCTTCTCCCTAAAATACTTAGACTTTCCCCCCATAAAAATTAAAAGCATACTTTTAGGCTTCCCTATACTTAAAAACTAAAGCATACTTTTCCCCTGTAAAAAAAATTTTTTAAAACTATTTCAATTTTCTCCCACAAAATTATGACCGACCACATTTTCTTCTTTTCTTGCCAATTGTCAAAATTGTTTTTTTTAAGTTCAACTTCTCTTCTAGACATTTAAATAATTTAATTTACTTCAAAAAAACTGAAAACTTTTTTTAAAACAACTTAATGCATAATTTTATTACATTTTATTTATAATAAAATTCTTTATGCCTTTAAATATTTAAATTATTCTAAGTAATTCCACAAGAATATATATTTATAAAACCAAGTTATTTTAAATAATATCTTTCTTGTTTTTGTTGGTCCCAGTTGTATGATGTTATTAAAATAATAAGCTCCTTAGAGACACAATTGTTTTGTTATAAAGTTGCAAAAGCCAAAACAAAAAAAAAAATAAAAAACCCAAAAAGTTATTAAAAGACAATAAAGACTTTAAATAAATATGAATTACTTGGGAAATTTGGGCATAAAAGAAAAAAGGCGACTTCTTTTGTGCCCAAATGAAATGAAACCAGAAACTTACATTAAATCTGAACCACAACATGAAAGATAATCTGAATTAAACTAATTCAGAACTGAACTACAACTGAACTGGAGCTAAACTGAACCAGAACTAAACAAGAACTGAAGTAGAACTGAACTGGAACTGAACTAGAACTAAACAAGAACTGAAGTAGAACTGAACTGGAACTGAACTAGAACTAAACAAGAACTGAACTAAAATTGAACTAGGACCAGAGCTAGAAGAAGAACCTAAATCTAAACTTGAACTAGATCCGCCAAAGAAATACTTTTAAATAAAGTCTGATTGGAATTAGAAACCAAGTCTTAACTACTATCATGACTGAAATGTTGACTACAATCTGAACTATAATCTGATTTCTTAAAATTCTAGAATTTTTACCAGAACCTAAACAAACGTCAGTGGTAGAATTTAAATAAGTATTTAACCAAGAATTTGGTTTACAATCTGATGAAGAACGTGACTTCGAATCTGAACTATAATCTCCATCATACTCTAACTTGAGTAGAACTTGAACTAAACTGAATCAAAACTTGAATCAAATCTAGAATTAGAACTTTAATTTAATCTCAATTCTACAGGAATTTGGACTATAAACTAAACTAGACTCTGAAAAGTAATCTGGGCTAGAATCTGAACTAAAATCTGTTAGAATCTGAACTAAAATCTGAAATAGATTCTAAACCAGACTCTATATAGAATGTGAACAACAATCTGAACAAGAATTTAAAATAGATTTCAAATAACATCTTAACCTAAATAAAATCTTAACTGGAGAAAGATCTGAAATCTTAAGCAAAATCAAACTGGAATCTCAAGTAAATTCTTATTCTTATCTGAACAGGAATCTAAACTAAACTCTGTATCTGGAATCATTACGAGAACTTGAATATAATCTGGGACCTAAACAAAGATCTTAAGTGGGTTATAAGCGGGAATCTGAATTTTTAGCTGAAGTAGATTTAAAGTTATAATCTAGACCAAATTCGGAACTAAAATTTGAATTTTAAACTATAAGAATCAGACGTTATCTCAAATGGAATCTGTAGATGAATTTGAGCTAAATTATGAACTGAAAACTTTACTATAATCCGAACTACATTCAGACTGAATTAATGTAATACTAGATACCTAACTAGACTTTGGAATTGAATCAGAAATGGAATCTGAACAAGAATCTATTGCAGAAGGTAAACGAGAATATAACATCGAAACTGAACAAGTTTTCATATAGGAATTTGAACTGGAATCAACTCTAACAGCAGAACTGCATTCTGAGTAGTAATCTGAACTTTATTTTAAGCTATAGAATCTGAGTTGAAATCTCAACAGAATATTTATTTAAAAGCCAAAATTTCATCCGAACTAAATATTGTTAACTTCCAACAACTTAAGTCTTTAGTTTGATCTGGACTACAGTATGAACTATAATCTGATGTGGAATTTTAACTGTAGTCAAAATTATAATCTTATCTAAAATGGACTATAGAACATAAAATTATAACAACATTCCTTTGCTGTAAAAAGAGAAATTATTTGGAGAGTTAAAATTTTGTATTATATAATTTATTCACCTTAACCTCACATTTTATTTTTTTTATTATTAAGTTTTTAGGATAAATGCTAAAGATATTTTGTTAAGGAAATTTGAAATACATTACTTTTCATCGAAAATTTAAAGCGTTTTGCAATTAGTTTAGAATTATTTCTCTCTAACCTCTAAAATTTTCTTTAAAGTAAAAAAAATCTGAAAATATTATAATTCTAACAACAAAAATAATTATTTATAATTCCTTTTCAAGCCAATTACCTGTAGATTTCCTATATTTTAAAATTATTAAACGATTAACCCCTTCGCCCCCCCCCCCCTTTTCCATGCTGCTTATGTTAGAAATTTATTGCTGCATAATAATTTATAGCAAATAAATTATGTTTAAATTGTTAAATTATTGCAATAGAATAATAGAATGTTATAGAAAATATAAATTTATATAATTTACAAATTAATTTTATTACTTTGTTTTTATGGTCTTTGGCATGCAAAATGCTACGTTTTGGGGGTGAAAGAACAATTATTCTAAATCGATTTTATTTGCCACAAATTATAAAATAACAATAAAAAAGTTTAAGAGTTATTGTCTATTAATTCGTAATGAAATAGCAAAAAAATAGAATAATTTAATTGTTCCAAAAATTGAAAAAAGTTTTGTAGCAAATCAAATGGAAATTATAGTCAAAAAGCAAGATTAATGGATTTTTAACTACAATGGAAGAATGATTTAAATATTTAAGAATACTTTTATTAAAATGTATATTTAATGAATTTATTTATTAAATATGGAAAAATTTAATTAATGTATTAATTAAAGTGTCGAAAAAATATACATTTCATTTATACCCTACACCACCACAAGCAGTGAAGAGGGTAATCCAACATTGTCATTCCGTGTGTAACGCTTAGAAGGAATCATTTCAAATCTCATTATGTATATATATTCTTGCATTAAATCAAAATCAAAGTCGATTTAATTGTCAACTATAATTCGACAAATCATTATGAAACTTTGCCGTAATATCAAGCTGTATATACTTCATTAACATTCCAATTACAATTATCCAAATCAGTTCAGTAGAAAACAAGTAAATATATTATAGTCAGTCAAGTCCGATTATGTAATACCCTACACCACATTTTTGTTTGAAAATGACAGCTACGAATAATTTATGAACGACCCTCGTATAATTTGCTTTTCTGAATAACTATTAAGAGTGAATTACATTAATCTGAATCATTTATGTAATTTGAAAATGAATTTTTTTGGGGGGTTATTATCGAAGCTAGAGGAGATGATGAGCCGACCCTCGTATAACTTTGAGCATTGATTTAGATTATATATGTATTTTAATGTGACCATTTATTATTACAACACCAATGTATATGTGAAATTTATGCCTCTCAAAGTGATATTTGGAAGTTGACTTGTATGGGGCCTATAAGAAGTAATAAACTGACCCTCCCATAATTTGTCATATCGATTTAAAATACTATAAGATTTATTTTTGTTGGGTTTCAGTAAAATCACTTAATATTTAGAACTTTAATGACCTTAAAACTCCATTCCGGGAGGACATTTGTATGGGAGCTACCTGATACATTAGACCGAATATAAACAATTTCAATAAGCTTCTTCTTTGAGCCAGAAAAATAACAAGTACCAAATTTTATTAAGATATTTTTGAAAATTGCGTCCTCTAGAGTGTTCACAACGTTTACATTAACAGTTGAAGCGACATCGTTAAATCGATTGGGAAAGTGATACTGAGTCGAACGGTATACCACAAAGTGAATGTTACACTATTATTTTCGGTATGTTACAAACATCAGCAGAAACGTATAATATCCCAACCAGCAACGGTAATGTAGGGTATAAAAAGTAAAATCGATAAAATAACTATATTTATGACTCATTAAGTGCTTTGCGTTATATATAAGAAAAACTTGTATATATTGTATATGTTTGGGAGTGTATGTGTGTATATACGAAATCTAACGTATTAACTTCACACGCATTTGTGGTGGAGGGTATTAAAGATTCGGCATAACCGAATATATCATTCTGACATGTTCTTTTTACAAAATATTGAATATTTTTATTAAATAAATTTCTACTCTTTGTTCCTGACTAACCGACCTATTTTAAACAAAAATTTTTATATATATTTTTTCTCTATTTTTTGTTCAATTTTTCAAATTAAATTGAATGAAGTCAAGTGTACAATAACAGTTTTTTCATATATATTTTGTAATCGAATACTTTGTATTTTTTTAACACTGATCCATAGAGAAATAAGGTCGACATATTACCTCATACATTTTCACACACACACACACACACACAAAAACATACAAACATTTACACTTACACACATTTAAATTGAACAGAAAAAAATGTTCATATTAAAATCATGTATATTTTTTCAAAAAAGGACTTTTTTCATTAAGTTGGGTTTTTTTGTTTAAAACAACCTTTTAAATAATATAAAACAATATAAAATATGTTTACACATGTTTGTACATGGACAAATAATTTACACATGTAACAATTTAAAACAAAAGAGTAAAAATAACACTTTACACAAAAGAGAAGAGAGAAATGGAGAGAAAGAGTGTGTGTGTCTTAAAAAGAACAATATTACAATGTCTCAGGACTTAATTATACAGAATAAACTAAAGTCCAATCGACAGTCTCAACAATAATCTAAACCATAAATAAAACTGCAGTATAATTTAAGATCTTAATCACAATCATAACTATAGTCCCCGATATAGAGTATAATGCGGCATAAAATATACCGTTAGAGTAACAAGTTCTAGACTAAATCCCACTAGTTAAAATTATAACTCAAATTGATCTTTAGATTTCTGTGAATATATGTTCAGATTTCATTTCTGGTTATAGTTCACTTCAAATTCCGGTACAGATTTTAATTCAGTCTTTACTTCATTTCAAATTTTACTTTAGAAAATAGATCCGATTCTAGCAAGTTCAGATTCCAGTTCATATTACAGTTCAAATTCTATTTTCTATTCTATTCTAATGTAGATTCCTCTTCAAACTTTAATTCCGATTCTAGCTTAGACTGTAGTTAAGATTTTAGATCAGTTCTGATTCGACTATAGGTTCCAGATTCTAGCCTAGATTCCAGTTCAGATCTTAGCTCAAATTCTAATACGAATAGCTTTTCTAATTCAAACAGTTTAAATTCTAATTAATATATTTTTCTCTACGGAATCTGATTCAAGCTCAAATTCCAGTTCAGGTTTTAATACAGATTCCAAATTTAATAATAATTCAGATTTAACTTAGTTTTTGCCCAGATTTTAATTAAGATTTAAGATCAGATACTATAGATTTTAGTTCAATATTTTTTCAATTTCTAATTTATATGTATTCTAGTTCAGATTTTACCAAATACTTTAGATCAATTTAGAATTAAGATCCCACTTCATATTCAATTATTTCATATTCAATTATTTCAGACTTTAGTTCAGGTTCTTGCTCGAATTTTATTTCTGAGTTTAATTCAAATTCTACTTCAGTTTGAAGTTCAATGCAGGTTTAGTTAGATTTAGATTTGTTTCTTGTTCAGGTTTAAGTTCAGTTTATTAATCGGATTTCAATTCAGATTTCTTAATTATAATTTCAGATTCAAGTTAAGATTTCAGTTTCGACTCTAGTTTGGCTCTGGTTTTCTGATTCATATGTTATTCACATTCATATTCTGATTCAGATATTATTCGAGATTCTAATTGAGATTCTATCTCAAATTATAGTTCACACTTTAGTTTACAAGACTTCACAAGACTTTCGATACTAGTCCACATTATAATTTAGTTCCAGTTCGGTACTAATTCAGATTCCAGTTCAGTTCTAGTTTATTTCTTACTCATTTCTAGTTCAGTTTCAGTGGAGTTCTAGTTCATATTCTCCTTCAGATTCTTATTTACTTTATAGCTACAGATTTTTGTTTCGATTACCGTAGAGATTTCAGTTTAGATCGGTTGATATTCTCATAAACATTCTAGTTCATATTCTTAATCAGATTCCGAATCAATTTCTAGTACAAATTTCAGTTCAAATTCTAAGTTAGATTCTGATCTAGATCATATTTCCGATTCAAATTCTGTTTATACTTCAGCCTACAGTTCAGATTCTAATTTATATTTAAGTTCAGATTGTAGTTTAAGTTCCCGTTCATACTTAAATCATATTTTAGTTTCGATTTCGATTCTGATTCTATATAAAATTTTAATTTCTAGAAAAAATTTAAGTCAGATTCTAATTCAGATTCCACTTTAAACTCTAGCTAAGGCTCTATTATGATTTCTGGTTCAACTTCCGGTATAAGTTCTAATTCATATTCTATTCCAGACTTTAGCTTAGATTCTTGTTCAGATTCCACTTTGGATATTATTTCAGACTCTAGTTAAGACTTCAGTTCAAATTCTATTTCCTATTCCAGTTCGGAAATTTTTTCAGGTTTTAACTCAGCTTCTAGTTCGGGTTCCCAATCAAATTGAATCTCGATTTATATTTAAATTCTAATTCAGATTCCAATTCTTTTGGATTATTAAGTTTGAAATCTGTTCTGGTTCCAGCTGCTGTTTAAGTCGATACCAATTTCTTCCTTCTTCTTTTCCAAAACAAATCTAGTTTAAATTCTAAGTCAGTATCCAACTCATTTTGTATTTGTATTTCTCATTCAGATATTAATTCTGGTTCCGATATAAATCAGATTCTTTCTCTCCTTCTATTTCTGATTGAATCTAGTTTAGATTCTAACTTGTAATTTATATTCTAGTTTAGATTTTAATTCAGTTTCTATATCAGAGTCCAGCTTAGATTTTTGTTCAGATCTGAGTTTAACTTCAAGTTTAATTTCCAGTCCGATTTGTAGTTCAGATTTTAATTCAGTTTCTATATCAGAGTCCAGCTTAGATTTTTGTTCAGATCTGAGTTTAACTTCTAGTTTAATTTCCAGTCCGGTTTGTAGTTCAGACTCCAGTTCAGAATTTAGTTGAGTTTGAAGCTCAAAATTTAGCTGATTTCTAATTTGGATTGTATTTCAGATTAGTGTTAAGGTCTTAATTTAGATTCTCGTTTAGATCGTAACTAAGTCTGATTCTAATTCTAGTTCAGATACAAATTAAAATTCAAGCTGAGATTTTAATTTAGGTTTCGGTTCAAAAGTAAATCAGAATTCTGGAGTCCAGTTTATATTCCAGCTCAGGCTTCTTTTCAGATTCTAATAGTTGGGCTTCACGTTCAGTTAATTTAAGTCCAGATTTTAGCTCAGATTCTAATTATGCCTTCAGTTCAAAATTAATTCCGATTTTAATTCAGTTTCTTACTTTAGACTCTAGTTTATCTTCTAGTTTAGATTCTAGTTCAGTTTCTAGGTCTTACTAATCAGATTCTAATGTAAACGAGAATCACAGCTGGATTCTAGTTTGAATGCAATTAATTCTTTATATTCTAGTTCAAGTTTTGATTTCAATATAAATTCAGATTTTTGTTTGCATTCCAATTCAGACTTTAAATTCTGATCGAGACTTGACCTTCCAACATGGTTTTGTGTCTTAATACTTTGTTCACTCTATTGTATATAATGTGTTCATAAATATCCTTAAAAGGACTGACTCTCTTTTCATAAATATTTTAATATTGTTACCAAAATACTTAAAATGAATAAAATTGTTAGAAAAAACCCTTTTATATGTATTTGTGTATTTTGATGTTCTGGAAATAAAAAGGAAAAAAAATTGTTCAATTTTCTCTTTTTTTTTTCCTGATTTCTAAATGAATCCATGCAAATATCATTATCAGTATATAAACTCCTGTTTGAACCCTAATTTTAATATTAATTTTTTAAAAATTTTGGGAACTGATAAATAAAAAGGGATAATCTAAGGAGAATAGACAAACGGAAGTCATACATTCACTCTCTCTCTCTCTCTAAAAAGGATGGAGTAAAATAAATCTAAAGAAATAGATTCACTTAGTGGGATTTTCAGTTTGTGAGGTTATGATTTTGGTCATTTATATGACAGAATAAAAATTGAAATTAAATATTTTCATAAAGAATTTAAAACTTTTTCTAAAACAAGATAAAAGCCTTAATTAAATATTAAACAAATAAAAATGCTAAAGTCGAATATGCCGAATCTTCAAATACCATTCACTACAAATGTATGTGAAGTAAATGCGTTAGGTTTTATACCTTCACACTCATAAACTCATATAATAGACAGACAGACAAGTTCAGTTTTAGTTCAGTTCTAGTACAGTTCTAGTTTAGTTCTAGTTCATTTCCATTTCAGTTCTAGTTCAGCTAAGATTCAAGTCTAAAATTTTCTTCAGTTTCTAGTTCAATTTTTTTCAAGTTCTTACACTTGTTCTAGTTCATTATTCTGATTTTATTGTTCATATTATTTCATAACATTGATTATATAACTTATTTATATATAATTAATTTTATCCATTAACAATTCACGCATTAATAATATATGTTTTTTCACTTTCCTCGATGTGCCAGCCAAAGCTGAAAGACCTGTTTTACTTAAACCCCTCCTCATTGTGCCCCATCTAATGGAGCGTCTTGCACCATTTTTATCCGCCGTATATGTTGACGTTTGAATATAATTGTAATCGCCTATTTGGAACATTATAACTTCATTACCATTGACAATAGCAGTGCCATCTAAAGGATCTTTCTTTATCAATGTAAAGTGCATACTGTAGGGTGTAGTTACACTGAGAAAAATATATGGATTTTTGATTAATTAAAAATTTTTAATTTTAATCAATTTCTACTTACTTAAATTTTCTCTCATTTTGGGAACAAACCTCAGAGCAGGCTAAAAGGAGACACATCCATAATATCTGAAACTGAAATAAAAGATAAATAATTTTATTAAACTGTTTAAAAAAAGATCTACAAAACTCACCTGCCACAACATGTTGTTGACGCTGATGATCTTCAAAAACTAAAAGTACTTTTGTAAATATGGGCGTTTTTATTGACATTTTTCTAAAATTTATTAACCATAAATTTTTGATATTGCACAATGGGACACACATTAGACATAATTAAGTCTTTTTAAATCAATGACAAATAATTTTAAAGTCAATCTGTTGTAAAGAAAAGATTCTTGCAATTGATATTGTAAATTTTCTTATAGGCCCACTGTGCAACGTGCGCCAACTGGATTTGAATTCTTCAGACATAAAATCTTTATTATTTTTAATATAAAAAATGCTGACTTCTTGCAAATAATCATTAACAATTAAAATCTTTAATGACAAAATTTGTATTTTTGTTCTTTTTTTGTTTTATTTCTTACAAAAAATATTTTAATAAATAAAAAATTACAACAAAAACATAGAGATTTTAACCAGCTAAAGATTTCAAGTCGATAATTGATAATCGTGGCCCTAAACTAAGCTCTGAAGACTGACCTATTTTAAATGAGGATCGATAACCATTTCTATCAGCCATATAAGTGATTCTCAAAAATGTTCCATCTGCGTAATCGGTGTTTACGTAACCCTTGACAACCAAATGATTGTCCACAGGATCCAGTAAAACCGATTCCGTACGTTGACTATTGGGTATGTTCAGGCTAAAATGGAAAATGAAAATAAAATATTATAATCTATAACGGGAATATAGAATAATCCATAGTCTGGACTATAGAATAATCTATAGTCTGGACTATAGAATAATCTATATTCGGGACTATAGAATAATCTATATTCGGGACTATAGAATAATCTATATTCGGGACTATAGAATAATCTATATTCGGGACTATAGAATAATCTATATTCGGGACTATAGAATAATCTATAGTCTGGACTATAGAATAATCTGTAGTCTGGACTATAGAATAATCTGAAGTCTGGACTACAGAATAATCTATAGTCTGGACTATAGAATAATCTATAGTCTGGACTATAGAATAATCTATAGTCTGGACTATAGAATAATCTATAGTCTGGACTATAGAATATTCTATAGTCTGGACTATAGAATATTCTATAGTCTGGACTATAGAATATTCTATAGTCTGGACTATAGAATAATCTATAGTCTGGACTATAAAATAATCTATAGTCTGGACTATAAAATAATCTATAGTCTGGACTATAGAATATTCTATAGTCTGGACTATAGAATATTCTATAGTCTGGACTATAGAATATTCTATAGTCTGGACTATAGAATATTCTATAGTCTGGACTATAGAATATTCTATAGTCTGGACTATAGAATATTCTATAGTCTGGACTATAGAATATTCTATAGTCTGGACTATAGAATATTCTATAGTCTGGACTATAGAATATTCTATAGTCTGGACTATAGAATATTCTATAGTCTGGACTATAGAATATTCTATAGTCTGGACTATAGAATATTCTATAGTCTGGACTATAGAATATTCTATAGTCTGGACTATAGAATATTCTATAGTCCAGACTATAGAATATTCTATAGTCTGGACTATAGAATATTCTATAGTCTGGACTATAGAATATTCTATAGTCTGGACTATAGAATATTCTATAGTCTGGAGAATATTCTATAGTCTGGACTATAGAATATTCTATAGTCTGGACTATAGAATAATCTATAGTCTCGACTATAGAATAATCTATAGTCTCGACTATAGAATAATCTATAGTCTCGACTATAGAATAATCTATAGTCTGGACTATAGAATAATCTATAATCTGGACTATTAAATAATCCAAATTCAAGACTATAAAATTAAGTATATTTTGGACTATAGAAAACTCCAAAATCTGCTCTATAAATTGCTCAATGTTGTGGTCTCTAGACAATAATCGTAAAGCTTTGGTGTAATACTTACCTTAACTGATATTCCTTATTACCATTTTTCACAATTTTTATATTTTTTGTATCCAGCAGTGGTATATTCAAGTCCAGATGATCACTTTTAGCCATTATTTGGTATAGATTGATAAGTATAATTAATATTATCTGAAATATTTGAAAATAAAGCAGAATTGAAATAATTGCAACATTTCTATATGACGAAAATGTAACTCACCTTTAGCAACATGTTGCTTAAACACACGTCAATTTAAAACTAAATTTCAAATTTAAAAATTTTCAATTAAAAACCTTAAATAAATCTAATGTTTTCTTAAAAATTTTGCTTATTTTAAATGATGTTTTTGTTAATAACTTTATTAGTAAACGATTACTTCATAATAGATCAAATAGTACGATTATATATGAGAGAGTACATTTGAATATTTAAAAGAAAACAAATTTTGTTAAATAATTTCTTGCTAAATCATATTAAATTTTTATATTGCAGTCATATTTATGTTCAATTATTATTAAACATCAATCAAGCATTCATTCAATCACTCACTCACTTATGTACACACATTCAAATCATTAAGAGATTGAAGTGGCAAAATGTGTAAACATTTTCAAAACCACATTCAGGTTTATCTTAAGATTTTAAGATACTTTTTTTGCTCACGTTTTTTAAATTGAATTTAGTCAAATTTTTTTTTTTTTTTTCAATATTTTGTTTATAAATAATTGAATGGAAATAAAATGTGTTCGTCAAGTTAGAATTTTAAATACTCTTCTTATTTTCCCACTATTCAAAAAATAGCTTATGGTCTACAAACCATATTCCAGAATACGAAGTTATTCGCTAAGATAAGCGAAATAAAATATACTTCAACAAAACTCTCAGTTTGATTTTTCTCTTAGTTGCATTTTGGCTCTCATGGAGCCTTAATTACTTACACTTGTTCTCATCATCTTAAGACTCTTTGCCTTCTTTTGGTTAACTTTGGAGTCTGCTATTTCTGACCACTTATTCGATGTAAATATATTGTACAGCCAAACAGGTTCAGTGCTTCTTGGACATCACATTTCACACATGACCTTTGTCACTAGTCACATGGAAAATGATTAAGTTAACAGATTTTGTTTTTCAAAATTGAATACAATGTTGTTTAATAATATTATTTATTTAATTAAGATATTCATAAATCATTTGTTAGAAAGCTATTGCTAAGCTATTTTCCGGAACATGTTACAAAAGAAATTGATAAAAGTAAATTCGGCTGTGCCGAATCTTAAATATCCTCCATCTATGGGAGCAGTCAACACAAAATATAGACTAAAGTCTTAGTAAACTATAGTCTAAAGTATATATAAACTATAGACTAAAATCTGCAGACTATAGTTTATATCAACTATGTAGTCTACTGACTGATGTGTAAACAGGATAAAGGCTAAAATCTTTATAAGTTATAGACCAAAGTCTATAGACAATATTATAGACTACAAACTATATTCTATATAGACTATAGACTTATATCTATTTAGACTATTGAGACTAATGACTATTGTCTATAAAGACTCTTGACTATTGTATATTTAAACTATCTACTGACTAAAATTTACACTATAGACTAAATTCTATATAGTCTATAGACTAAAGTCTATTTCACTATAGACTAAAGTCTGTATAGTCTTTCGATTCTTCTCTATATAAGCTATAAACTGTCTTCCGGCTTAAATCTACTTACACTATAGACTAAATTTTGTATAGACTATAAACTATAGTTTATATATGCTAAAGTTTATGTAGACTATAGACTGATGTCTATATGAACTAGAGACTGAAGCATATATAGACTTTAGACTAGAATATAAAAGAAAGTGTTTAAAAACTATAAACTAAAGTTTATGTAAACTATAAACCAACGTCTATAGAAACTATAGACCAAAGTCTATAGAAACTATAGACCAAAGTCTATAGAAACTATAGACCAAAGTCTATAGAAACTATAGACCAAAGTCTATAGAAATTAAAGACCAAAGTCTATAGAAACTATAGACCAAAGTCTCTAGAAACTATAGACCAAAGTCTCTAGAAACTATAGACCAAAGTCTATAGAAACTATGGACCAAAGTCTATAGAAACTATAGACCAAAGTCTATAGAAACTAGAAATTAAAGTATATATAGACTTTAGACTAAATTCTATGTCAGCTATAGACTAAAACCTCTAGAAACTTAAGACTAAAGTCTATATAAACTACAAACAAGAGTCTATATTCTACAGAAACTAAAGACTTATTTCCACTTGTCAATTAACTATAGTCCATTAGCTATTAAATAGTTGATTTTTTACCAATTGTCGCTTTCAGACACAAAAAAAATTTCATCTGTGTATTTGTTTTTGTATTTATTTTATGAATTTATGTAAATTATATATTTTTCATATTTTATTTCAATATTTAATGTCAACACGAAAAACTTTCATAGCAGTGATTACTTTTTGTTTTTTTTTTCATTATTTAAACAATTTTAGTTTTCATAATTTCAAAACAACAAAAGTTTTTATTTAAACAAAAATATTCACTTTGTTTAAATTAACAAAAAAAAAGAACTACAAAAATAGCAGAAAAAAAGCTAAAATTATTTTATAAAACTAACTGAAGAACATTTCAGTTTTGTGTATTTACTGAATGAAATTATGAAAAATTATACAAATTTTATATTCGCAAAATATGTAGTCAACTACCACATACCGCATTCGAACTAAATAGTTTGTTTTCTGTTCATATTAAACTATGAATGTAGTGGAATAGAATAGTGAGTGTCCTTGCACCAAAAAGCCGCAATAGTAGAGATTTGTTGCATATTAAATATAGTGCAACATTTGTAAACTCTCACACTAATCCACAGAGACACAAATACTTAATGCTTTCATATGTATAAAGTTTAGTTTTTTTTTGTTCTGTCTCCAGTTTGTTGTACTACAATGTGCTCTTTGCTATAGCATTTAGGGTATTCAGTATCTGCTGCAATAATGGTTCTCATTATACGGTACATAACTGTAGGCGGTTGCTTTTGCAAAAAAAATTGTAAAGGGCTGAAAAAATTAAGCTTCCACCACCTTTTAATATATCATTCGACTCAGGATCATTTTCAGAAACGTCCGTCTGGCCGGCTGGCTGCCCATGTTAACCTTGTGAATAAAATACTGGCAGCAGTTTCAAAGACATCTAAATTAAAAATAAGCATTTGGCATTATTTTGGACCAAGGACGTTGAGTATAAAATTGGTGATAATGGGAACTTTACAAATGTTCCCCCCGGAATAGGGATTTTAGAACAGAAAAGTTCTAAATATATGACTTTTATGATATTCTAAAACGATGTGCTAAATTATATCAGGATCGATCCATTATTTCTAATGGGTCCCAGACAAAACCTCTCCAAATACCACCTTGAAGGGTTTAAATCTCTAATATACGTTGGTATTGCAAATCAAGAAAAATATAAATAAAAATCGATGGGCTAAATTTCACGAGGCTCGTTCTATAATTTCTTCTAGCTTCCATATAAAAACCTTTTAGAACGCAATAATCCCACATGGATAATCCCAACAGTACTGCACTCTTAATTATAAATTTAAAAATATCTTTATACGAGGGTGGTTCACTAATTTTTGTTAGCTACCACTTTTAACCAACAATGTGGTGAAGGGTATTAAACAGCCGGACTTGACCGACTACAACTTCTTACTTTTTTGCACCCACTGTGAAAAATGTCACCCAAATAGTGAGTTCTCTTTTTTCATATACCAGAGTTGTGTAAACCACATCACAGTGTTCACCTCTACACACATACATAATTCTCACTTAGTGCAGTAACAAAAACAAACAAACAAACAAACAAACAAACATAATTATAGCAATTACTTTCATACATTCTCTAGCACACAGTCTGCTAATATTTGCATGAAAAACCATTGTGGGCCACACAGAGTGTGTGTTGGTGTTTGGTGAATGTGATTCACAAAAAAAAGAAAGGAAATGTATGATCATAATTATTTCGCAATTTTGGATTGAGTTGAGAATGAGAGAATTTCAATGAAAAATTTAATTACAAAAATTACACAAATATTTGAGATAATAAAACAAATAATATGGAACACATTTCAGACTGTGAATATCAAGAAATTGTGACGTAATAAAGTAATGACATTTAATCTAGAGATTGTGTGGACCAACGTCCATTGACAAGATTAATAGCAGTCTACTAATTTTACACACATAAGTGCAATTATTCTATAGAATATAGTCTACAGCTCAGATCTCATAGTAGTAGTTCAGTTTCTAGCCAACATTATAGTTCAGATTCTAGTCCTTACCCTAATTCAAAGTACAGTCCTGACTCTAGGTCAGCTTATAGTTCAGGTTATAAGTCTACAGTTCAGTTTACATAGAAGTAGTTAAAATTCTAGCCAACATCATAGTTTAGCCCTGAATCTAGGTCAAGTTTTAGTTCAGGTTATAATACAAATAATAGTTCAGACTATAGTTCAGATACTTGTCCTATCCCCAATTCATTTTCTGGTCCTGATTATAGTTATTATTTAAATTCAGTTTACATTTCAGGTTATCATTCAGAACCTGCTTGAGAGTCTAAGTCACATTCTGATTTAAAAAATAGCTCTTTAGTCCAGACTATAGTTCAGATGCCAATTCAAATTTTAACTCACTTTCCATTTCAGATTCTAGTTCAAATTCTAGTTTATACTCTGCCTAAGATTCTAATCCATTTTTAATTCCCATTTTGATTCAGATTGCATTTCAGATTCTATCTCAAATTACAGTTCATATTCTGAATCATATACTTCCCCATTTTGCACTTCAGATTTAAATTCAGATCGAATTTCATATCCTAATTTAGGTTATGGTTTCATATACTTCTATAGATTTTTATCCAGGTTTCAGTTCTGCTCCAAACTCTAGTTCATATTGCTGTTCGGATATTACATCAACAATAAGTTCAAATTTTATTCCATTAAGGATTAAGTTTTATTCAAGTTTAGGATTTTAATTTAGATTCCAGTTTTTTTTAGATTCCATTTCAGATTATCGATCTGATTCCTGTTAGGATTCTGAAACAGATACTTGCTTAGTTTTTAGTACAGATTTCAATTGAGATTCTTGGTGAGATTCAGATTTTCGTTTAAATTATATCACAGATTCTATTTCACATTTTAATTCGAGTTCAACTTTAAATTCTAAATTAAAATTTCTAGTCAGTTTTTTGTTCGGACTCTATTACGGTTACAAATTTTGAATTCTTCTTCAGATTCCTGTTCAGTTACTTGTTTAGAATCTAATAAAGATTTTAGTCCACTTTCAAATTCTAGTTCAAAATTCAGTACAGATTCTGGTTTAAATGTGGCACAGAATCTGGTTTATATTAAAAATCAGATTCTTATTCAGATATAAATTCAGAATTTAGTTCAATTTCTAGTTCAGTTTCTTTTTCATTTTACTCTGGAACATGTATTAGATTTTTTCAGATTTAATCTGGACCCCGTATTAGAAGATTCCAGTTTAAATCTCTGCTTTAGATTCCTATTTGTTCAAAGTCTAGATTCCAAACCATTTTCCAGTTCAGATTCTAATTCAGATTATAATACAGATTCTGGTTTAGAAACCATTACAGATTTTAACTTTGATTATTGTTCAGATTTAAGCTTAGATCCTGATCAGAATCTAATTCAATCACCAGACCAAATTCTTGTTTAGACTTTTGATTAAGTTCAGAATAAGAAACTCAGATTCTAATTCAGATACTTGTACAGATTCTATATTATATTCCAGTTTAGATTCTACTTTATGTTCTTGTTCATGTGAAGTATAATCAAATTCAAGTTTTAGTTCAGATATTTGTAATGAGTCTTGTGTAGGCTTAAGTCCAGGCTCCAGCTCAGAAACTAGTTCAGATTTTAATTGATTGATTTTCATTCAGATTCTACTTCAGATCAGAGTTTGGTTTTCATTTTGGATTTTCGTATTGTTTCTAGTTCAGATACGAGATCAGATTCGTGATCAGATTCTAATTAAAACTTTGATTTTAATTTTACTTTTGTTTTACTGATTCTACTTCAGATTTTAGTTCAGATTATAATTCTGATTACTCGTTCAGATTCTAACACAGATTCTAGTGTATTCTAGTTCACAGTCTAATTCTTATACTTTTCTAATTGCAATTCAGTTTAAAATTAAGATTCTATTGCAGATGACAAGTATTTCAGCTTTTCGCTCAGATGTTAGTTCAGATTCCAGGTCAGACCCTTGATAAAATTTTGGCTTAGATTTTATTTCAGATTTAAATAAATTCTTGCTCAGATTTAAGTTCCATTCCTAATGCAGATTTTGGTTTAAATTTTTATTCCGGTTTAAGTTCAGATTGAATTCAGTGCTATTTCGGCATTTAATTCTTCAAGACTAATTTGTGATAAATTCAGAACTATCCAAAGTTTAATATAACCATCGTCTGTCATCTATAAATCTTATATTATAATTTTTTTTAAATTATTTTAATTCATTTTTAAATCTGCATGAACTTCCAATATATTTTTTTTTTGGCTTTAAACCATTCGAAAAATGTCTCTTATTTTGTTAATTTTTTTCTCATAAATAATTCAATAAAAAAGAAATATTTTCTTCCTTATTTTTGTGCAGAGACTGAAATCCATATCGTTTCATCTCTTCTCATATTTATTTTCGTATAAAAATTCTTTTAGTCCTTTGGCGACATTGTGAAAGGAAAAGAATTGAAATACCAGAACATCTTAACTACTTAAGTGGCAATACAATGTATATAATCTTTATTATCATTGTCGTCATCTTCATCATTATCATCAGTACATGTAGTTGTTGTTGTTGTTGTTGTTGTTGTTGTAACAGTAGAAGCAATAGCAATGACCGTATCAAAATCATTATCATTATCATCAAGCAAACTGCTGTTGCCGCTACTGATGCTGGTCACAATGGAAGAATGAGTGCTGCTGACAATGTTAAAAATCTGTACATGATAAGATGACGCCTGTTAGGTTGTGGTATATGAATTTGATGATGGTCTGCTACTTATCTCTTTAACATAATGCAAAAATGTTGTCATTTTTTATATCTCCAAAAGAAAAAAAAATAATAATGTAAAAGGAATTTAAAAACTCTAAGAATAATAAAATCTTTTTATTAGATAAAAACAGACTAAAAGAATTTCTTCTGCCTCTACTGTTCTCCCTTATAAATCCTGTAGCTCCTTATTCTCCCATAAACTTTGTTAAGGATGCTTTCACTTTAAAATGCAACAAGCAGCAAGAACTACATATTTAATTTGTTTTACTCCCCCACCCTTTGTAGTAATAACACCATTTTCCATGGTTACTTGCCCAAATGAATTCCAGCCATTATGGTTAAAGCTCCTTGTTAAGATGCCATTTACTATTTAATACAATTTATTCTTGTAGCAGCACAAGGATCTAAATAATAGTTCTTAGCTGCTGAAAACTATTTGTTAAATGGTGGGAATTTTGTTCGGAATACAAAAACGATTCGGGATAAAATATTAAATTGTTGGAAATTGATGTCAAAAAGATATTAAATGGAGAATTAGAAGAAAATAAATTAAATAAAATTAAAAGGGTTAAAATTAAGTTGATTAGGAGAAACAGGAATAAATTAGGAGTAAATTTTAAGATAACTGAATTAAACATTTAACTAATAAAGTAATTAGAAAAAGAAGAGAACTTAAACCGAACTAGAATCTGGACTTGAATCGAAACTAGAATTGGAAAAAGAATTCTTAACTAGAATCTGCACTCAAATCTGATTAAAAATCTGAACAAAACTCTTAACTTTATAATGTGAACTAAAATTTGAAGTAGAATCTGAAATAGAATTGGAATTAGAAATTGATTTAAGAATCTAACTGACATCTAAACTAAATTTAAAAAGAGCTAATCCAGGATCTTAGTTAGATATATAATAGAAACTGAATTGGAATCTGAATGAATCAAAATCTGAAATTGAATCTAAATCAAAATCTAAATTGGAATCTAAATTGAAATCTTTACCAACTAGAAATTGCACTAAATTCTGATCTATAATTTGAACTAAAATCAGAACTGAATTTCTCAAATCTTAACTGGAATTTGAACTCAAAAATATGAAAAATAATCTTAACCAGAATCTAAATTGAAATCTGAATTATAATCTGAAACAGAATTTGAATTAGAATCGGTACTAGAATATAAACAGAATCTGAGCTGAAAGCTGTACTTAAATCTGAACTCAAATCTGAACTAGAATCTAACCTAGAACTGAACTAGAAGTGAACTGGAATCAGAACCTGAATCTGAACTAAAACTGAACTGGAAAATGAAATAAAATTGTGAACTCAAATCTGACCTAGAATCTTTCCTAGAACTGAACTAAAAGTGAACTGGAATCTGAACTAAAACTGAACTGGAAAATGAATATGAACCAAAATCTGAACTAGAATCTGAATAAGAATCTGAACTAAATTTTGAACTATAATATGAAATAAAATCTGAACTAGAACTGAACTAGAACTGAACTAGAACTAAACTAGAACTGAACTAGAATTGATCTAAAACTGAACTAGAACTAAACTAGAACTCAACTTGAACTGAAACTAAACTAAAAACTGCAATTTGTATCTGTATTTTTTTCTGTTGCTTTTCCATTCCTTTTTTTGCTATTGAATATTTAAATTTTCTTCTGCTCTTCCGTTTGTCTGTGTTGCTGTTTTCCTTTGTTGAGTTTTGCTTTTTTTCCTGTTTATTAGTTTTACTATTTTTGACAGTATAAATTACACTTCCGGTCAGTTGTTAGTTATCATTCGTTATTTTAATTTTAAAGGAAGTTCCGTTGTGTTAATATTTTTGTTTTGATAATTTAAATTTAGTCGATTTTTTTTTATTATTTAAATTTTATGAACATATTTTGCATGTCATAATTATAATTTAAATCTTTTTTCGTTTCGTTTGGAATATTTTATTTTTCCTTTTTAAAAATTCTAAACACAAAAACTTCAATTACATTTATTTTAATATTTAATATTATATTTTTCCAAAAGACACATGTCTTTCTTTTAGTCTCGAAGCAAAATCATATGGTTCTTCATGTTTAAAAATTGTTCAAGTTTTATCTACATCAGTCACAGCCACAGTCACAGTCACAGTCTCAGTCACAAACACGTACAAGTACATGAACGTTCAAACTATCGACTGTTTGTTTGTTTGTTTGCTATTTTGCCGTTTTGCTCGCAACGAGTTTAATGTACTTTTCTACCCTCCACCACTACTGGTAATGAACAGGGTATATTAACATTGTCATTCGTTGTGTAACGGTAAGAAGGAATCATCTCAGAATTCGATTTAGCTATGTCCGTCTGTCTGTCTGTCTGTCTGTTGTTGGCACCCTCACATCCACAGTTATTGATTATTACAGCCCTAAGAAAATCGCTTCACTAGATTAAAAGGCATAGACCGATATCTGAGACAACCTCTAAATTCAAACGGAAACTTTCGTATATTTGTCGGTTATAAATCGAAAATTCAAAATTGACATAATATTAAGTAACATGTACTTCATTATCATTCCAAAAATGATCAAATCGGTTCAGTAGAAAAAAGTTATAGTCAAAAATATAAGCGATTTTATGACTCATTCATTTTTTCTGTATTCTAGTGCTGAAAAACGTTTATATATTGTATACGTTTGTGTGTATATGCGTGGGTGTCTATATAAACAATATAACGTATTTACTTCACATGCATTTATGGTGGAGGGTATTGAAAATTCGACATGGCCGAATATAGCATTCTTAGTTGCTCTATTTTTTTTCAATTTCCTACTTAAAATAAAAATCTTGTAAACTTCTTCAGAAAAAAAAGCCCCACAACTGTAAGAAATTATAAGAAAATCAGTTGTTGTGCCAAAAGTCTCATGTATTTTATTTTTGCCTTCAACACAATTTGTTCTTGTTCTTATTTTTTGTTTGATTATTTTCTATAGAACTTAACTGAACTGAACTGAACTGCACATTTATATGTATTAGATTTGTCTGCCTAAGAATCGTGCTCTATCAACAACATATTTATTTCTATTTTCTTTATAATATTGAGTGGCTTCATCTGTTCTAGGAAGGCTTCTATGCTAAGAGTTAAGGCGGTTTCTTTTTAGTAAAAGAAATGTAATGTTTTATTTATAAGACGTGTGATTTCACATGATATTTTGCGGTTGATTACATTGAGTTTTGCCCGGATACAAGATATCAACTGTAATATGATTGTTCCTTCTATTGTTAGATATTTTCTTAGAATTATTTAGTTTAATCTTTTTTGTTTTCGTTTTCTTATGAATTTAAAAGGTGCCTGAAATAAATAATAATTTCTCGTGTTCAAATATACGATTTTGGGGTAATTAAAAGTGAATTAGAGTTATTCGAATGAATGAATTATACTCACAAGGATTTAACTTAAAACAAGTTAAAGTCTTTATAAAGCAATTAGCTATATTTCAGTACTAGTTCAGTTCTACTACAGTACTGGGTTAGCTCTAGTTCAATTCTAGCTCAGTTCTAGTTCAGTTCCAATTCAATTCTAGTTTAGCTCTAGTTCAGTTCAGTTATAGTTCAGTTCAAGTTCAGTTCTAGTTCAGTTCTAGTTCAGTTCTAGTTCAGTTCTAGTTCAGTTCTAGTTCAGTTCAAGTTCAGTTCTACTTCAGTTAAAGTTCAGTTCTAGTTCAGTTCTAGTTCACTTCTAGCTCAGTTCTAGTTCTTGTTCAGTTCTAGGTCAGTTCTAGTTCAGTTCTAATTCAGTTCTAGTTCAGTTCAAGTTCAGTTCTAGTTCAGTTCTAGTTCAGTTCTAGTTCAGTTCTAATTCAGTTCTAGTTCAGTTCTAGTTCAGTTCTAATTCAGTTCTAGTTCAGTTCTAATTCAGTTCTAGTTCAGTTCAAGTTCAGTTCTAGTTCAGTTCTAGTTCAGTTCTAGTTCAGTTCTAATTCAGTTCAAGTTCAGTTCAAGTTCAGTTCTACTTCAGTTAAAGTCCAGTTCTAGTTCAATTCTAGTTCAGTTCTAATTCAGTTCTATTTCAGTTCAAGTTCAGTTCTACTTCAGTTAAAGTCCAGTTCTAGTTCAATTCTAGTTCAGTTCTAATTCAGTTCTAGTTCAGTTCTAGTTCAGTTCTAATTCAGTTCTAGTTCAGTTCTAGTTCAGTTCTAATTCAGTTCTAATTCAGTTCTAGTTCAGTTCTAGTTCATTTCTAGCTCAGTTCTAGTTCTTGTTCAGTTCAAGTTCAGTTCTAGTTCAGTTCTAGTTCAGTTCTAGTTCAGTTCTAATTCAGTTCTAGTTCAGTTCTAGTTCAGTTCTAATTCAGTTCTAGTTCAGTTCTAGTTCAGTTCTAGTTCAGTTCTAATTCAGTTCTAGTTCAGTTCTAGTTCAGTTCTAGTTCAGTTCTAGTTCAGTTCTAATTCAGTTCTAGTTCAGTTCAAGTTCAGTTCTAGTTCAGTTCTAGTTCAGTTCTAGTTCAGTTCTAGTTCAGTTCTAATTCAGTTCTAGTTCAGTTCTAATTCAGTTCTAGTTCAATTCTAGTTCAGTTCTAATTCAGTTCTAGTTCAATTCTAGTTCAGTTCTAGTTCAATTCTAGTTCAATTCTAGTTCAGTTCTAGTTCAGTTCTAGTTCAGTTCTAATTCAGTTCTAGTTTACTTCTAGTTCAGTTTTAATTCAATTCTGCTTCAGTTCTAGGTTAGATCTTCTTCAGTTCTACTTCATTTCTAGTTCAATTCTAGTTCAGTTCTAGTTCAGTTTTACTTCAGTTAAAGTTCAGTACTAGTTCACTTCTAGCTCAGTTCTAATTCAGTTCTAGTTCAGTTCTAGCTCAGTTCTAGTTCTGTTTCATTTCTATTTCAGTTCTAGTTCAATTCTAGTTCAGTTCTAGTTCAGTTCTAGTTCAGTTCAAGTTCAGTTCTACTTCAGTTAAAGTTCAGTACTAGTTCACTTCTAGCTCAGTTCTAGTTCTGTTTCATTTCTATTTCAGTTAAAGTTTAGTTCTTGTTCAGTTCTAGTTCAATTTTAGTTCAGTTTTAATTCAGTTCAATATTTTGATTCACGTTTTAGTTTAGATTCTTTCGTGTTCTGATTCCAGTCTAGATTTTGGTTTAAGTTCTTGATTCTTATTCAAAAATTTTTTTTCAGATTCTAATTTTGATTCTTGTTCAAATTCTACTTCCAATTTTTCTTCAGATTTTGGTTCAGATCCATTTTTAAATTCAAGTGTAGATTTTATTAATACTTTTCTGTCATCTGCCGTTTGTCACTTCAATATTTCACTTATCATTAGTTTCTTTTTTCATTTATAACCTTAAGTAATTTGCGTAATAATTATAGTTTTTTCTTTATATTTTTACAAGCTTTTTAATGTCATTTTACCACAATTTTATTAATTTATTTCTTTTTCTGTAGTTTTGGCATTATTCTGTGATAATTTGCCAAGTCATTGTTAAAAACACATAAAATATTGAGGAAAAAAATGTATTAAATACACAAAAACTACTTTAACTAAAATTTAAGCCTCAAGTGCATTTCTGTTATTTTTGCCTGCAAAGCAAACAAAAACGCATTGAATAGTTTTTATACGCTACAACAACACAAGTGGTAAAGAGGGTGTATTAATTTTGTCATTTCGTGTGTAACGCTAAAGGGGAATCAATTGGATTAAATCAAGATCTGAATTGATTGATGTTTGTCTGTCTGATTTTTCGTCTCTTTGTCGTCCATCTGTTAGTCTATCTGTCTGTTTGTCCATCTGTCTGTCCGTCTATCTGTCTGTCTATCCGTCCGTCTTTTTACTGTCTGTATGACTGTCTATCTGTTTGTCTGTCAGTCTTTCCATCTGTCTGTATGTCCATCTGCCTTTCTGTCTGTCTGTTTGCAGTCTTTATGTCTGACTGTATGTTTGCCCGTTTGTCTGTCCGTCATTCTGTCTGTCTGCTAGTTGTTGGCAAGCTCATAACCACAATAATTGATAGAACTAAATTAAATTTGGCATGAGTATTTGTTATAGTCTTGAAAAGAAATTCGGTTCAATATATTAAAAGATATAGACCGATATTTGATGCAACCTCTAAGTTCAGGTGAAAAATATTCGTAAAATTTTTAATTTTAAAATGACAAATTAAAAAAATATCAAAATCGGTTCAGTAAAAAAAAATTGTTGCCAAAAATATAACGGAACACTCAGTGTTCCGTTTGATGCTTAAAAAAAAATTTGTGAGTGTATGTGTGATTGCGTACATGCGAAACATTACGTAGAATCAGCATAACCGAATGTAGCGTTGTTACTTGTATTCGTTTTTTTCTTTTTTTGTGCAATAAAATTATAAAAAAAAAGTTTTAATTTGCAAAATGCAAAGAATAGAATATTAAAATCTTTTATGAGTAATTTTAGCAATTATTTTAAAAGGATTGAAAATTGTGATTTCAGTTACTTTTTTGTCTTTTTAACAAATTTTTAAAGACACAATTATCTTGAGGGTGATTATTTGCATTTATGAGGAATAAAATGTAAAAATAATTGTTGAAAGTTATAGGAAATAAGCATTTTTCCCTTTAATAGCTTAGTTAAGGAGTCTCTGTCAATTTGTTTGTTTTTTGGGAAGAGAGAGAGAGAGAGAGTGAAAAACTTTAAAATAATAATTTGTTAATAAATTAATTGAAATCTTTAGTTTTGTTTCACTTGGAAATATTTTTCAATTTTAAGGGAAACACTTCATTTGTATTCCGTTTTTTGTAGTCAATCAATTTATTAAAGTGCAGCCAAGCGCCAGTGTTGACAATTCAACATACTTGCAGTTGCCAGTTTATCAGTCACAAATATATTTCAAGTTCTTTTAGCATATTCAATCATGATTTTCTTTATGCCACCCAAAAAGATCCTACAGTTCTTGAAAACATCAAGACTCCTCTACAAAACATACAAATTATGCCACTTTGAAATTCTCGAAACAATTGTGATTCTTCAGCTTTAATTTTCCAATAAAATATCTTTCCTTAATTCTACTTCCGGTTCCTCAAATCTGTAGGTTTTTAAACCCTCAATCAGTTTCTTTTACTTTCTTAGTTTTTTCTTTTTTTGTTTCACTTCTTCATCTGATGTGATGATGATGGGTAACCATATATCAACAAATATTTCTTGTGACAGTGCCTGCATTCGTTACCATTTGTTACCCACTATACACACCAGTTAGTCATTCTTTGTGTATATGTATGTGACTTTGTTTATTTTAATTTTATACTGTTGTCTACTTTTGGGGGAGAGTGGTAAAGTGTAAATATAAATATGCATAAGTTTAACTAAGAGTATGATAAAGTGTATTTGTATTTGTTTTTCTTGCATTTATGTGTGTGTGTGTGTGTGTGTAGTTAAGCCTTCGCATAACAATGACATGTTAAGTTACATAACAACTCATATAGTTTTGTTGAAATGTAGATTTTTCTGACAAATGAAGACAAACAAACGAAGCTGAAAATAATATATAATTTTTTTTTTATTTTCAACATAAAACTAAAATAACAAAAAAATCGGAGACTATAAAATATAGTGAACGCTATGTTCTATATAATAAACTGTACTACAGTTGAGACTAAGACTAAAATATCCAGAAGCTAAACTCAACAAAAATCTTAACTAAACTGAAATGTAAATCTTCAGCTTGACTAATATTACCTTCAGCTTTACTTTGTCTGGTACAGAATCTGAACTGAAATATGATAAAGAAACTGTTATAGATGTAACTGTAACCTGTAACTGAGTATGAAATTTAAACTGAACTGTTACATAAACTGAAATCTAAACCAGTTTGGTTTGTAACGGAATCTTAATTGGAATCTGGTCTAAAATCAGATATCAAATGCTTAAGAGAACCTAAACTTGAATCTTCCCTACCTTAGTCAGAATCTAAATCGGAACTAGAATCTGATCTGTAAATGATGTGTAATCTTGACTAGAATCTAGACCAGAATTAGAACTAGAATCTTAAATAGTATTAAAACTTAGAACTGAACCAAAAGCTATTATATCTTAATCAGACTAGAATCTGAACAATAATAGAGTCTAGATATGGATATTAATCCATACAAGAACCTATAATAGAACTGAATCAGGAAAATAATCTTAACTGTTCACAATAAAGACCATGATCCCTCAAAAAAACCCTCTTTCGAAGAGGGCGAAATATTAACGTATTATCCTACTTCCGAAATTATAATGGGAAGTGAACACACAAGACATATAAAATAAGGATACTTTAGTCTATTATATATGTCTCAAGATGTTTAGGAAAAAATTAGGTCATGGTTAAATGAATGTTCACTGCTATAGCACGCCCTATTCCTACTTATATATCTTTAGTAAGGAGGACTGTTGCAAAGAAAATTTATATGGCAATCAATTGATAGGGTACTAAGGTAAGCTTGCATAGGAATCACCAGCACACTTCAGGCCATCTCTTGAAGCTTCTGAATGCCGTACTGCATCTTAACACCATTAATCTGCATACAATGGCCACATTTGCAAGCAGCGCAGTGAGGCTCAATATGAATAATTGCTGGAATTGTACCACATATGGATATGTGCAGAATTTGGCATACAACCAAACCTGATAACCTGCCATCGGATTATGTTGCGCCATTTATTGACTGGATAGACATTAAAATTCTAACATTTTGGAGTAAAATAAGTTCTATTTTGATTGTTTGAGATCAGCAGTTATGTTGGGGGCTGGTGTCTTTTCGGAAGACATTGGAATATGCTTTTCGTATGGGCTTCCTGATAAAGCTCCTGTGACTAAATCTTTATTAGTCGAAAGATGTGAGATTCCAGCTCATAGGAACCACCTTCGTATTGAACAGCCAGGGAAGGTTCTGCATCTAATATGTTCAATGCGGTTTCTGTTGCAATTCCTCTTGCTCGTATTAGGATGTGACCTGCTTTCAATCAGAGACTTTCGAGACAATGGATCATAGTTACTGGAGTGTATCAAGTTTGTTCTTAGTACTAAGGGCTCACTGAGCATAAGGAAGCCATACATATAGACTTGGATTGCTTTTTAATGAACATTGTCGCAGATAGAGGAAAGTTTATGTCATATTGTGAATGTTCGGATCAGGCAATCAAAAGGAGGGGTAATACATACTCTGCTTCTTCGTGAAGTGTCGCAGGTCAAACTAAATGACCTATTTAGATACCTTACAGAGACAGGATGGATGAATGCACTTATTATCTTACCGGCTTATTCCGACTCTATGGACCTGAATTCGAATTTGAATCATAATTGACATGTGAATCTGAACAAATATCTGTACTTTTAGCTGAACTAGAATTTAAACCATAATCTAAAGTAAAGACTGGAGTAGCCTAAAGTAGACTCTGAATGTGTACCAGTTTTCTGATATTTCATTACACGTTTTTGTATTCCCACTCTCTGAGGCATCTTTTCTTAAAAAATACACCTAAATGTAGTATTTCCGGGTTTAATGTCAGCAAATCCTGTCACAAACACTTATTCACTTGATGTCACATACTAATTGTATATGTGTTTCTTGTATGTATGTGAGAAATTGGCTGGGAATATATGTGAGCTACACATGGCTACATATTGTGATTGTTGTTGCTGTTATTTTTCTGAGGAAGTCGTAAAACGTGCATTATTCTAACAATTGCGGTAGTTTTTGTTTTTTTTTTTTTTCGTCTTTTTTTTTTTTGTTTCACAAATATTATTATCATTATGATCATTATTATGATTGTCTTAAACATGCAAACAATTTGTAAAATGCGTTTTAGTTCTATTATATTTTATGACAACTTGGATGTCAAGTGCAAAAGTGCATTGTACTTAAAGCAAATAATAATTTGTTAGAAACACAAAAATGGTGATTTTTAGAAGAATGAAGTGAAATTAAGGAAAATACAGTGAATGTTGGATTTAACCTTCCTTAAAGCAGGTTCTTAGAGTCATTGTGGATTTAATGAATTTTGGTAAAATATATATTTTCCAATATCGTTTAACTACCATTTTCGTGTATTTTTATTAAACCACTTAAAAATTCAATTAATTGTAAAAGTATTTCAATAATACCAGAAAAAAATACTTCTTTTTTCCGCCGTTTGTAACTCATATCATTTTAGCTCTTTCATACCCTTAATTCTCAACATTTATCTGCTGAATTGAGCAATAAACAAGAGTCCAAAAAAAAAACTTGTTTTACAACTGCTGATTGTTTCATTGGTTTGGTTTTTTTGGTTTGTAGTCCCAAAAAATGGCCATTTTTTTTCCAACGAATGTCCAACTGCAGTACATTCTCATCCATATAGAAAAATTTATATAAATTACCATAAAAACGAAATCCATTTTATAACACTTGAGCTTTTTTTGTTTATAAATTTTTATCGCTTTTATTGCAGGCAAATCACTTGCAACATGTAGCAACTATAGACTCAATACATAAAAAAGAATTAAATGAAAGAGTAATACTTTGTGTATACAATACCGATACTTGAAACAAATAAACTACTTGTTTTCATGTCATTGTGAGAGGAGTCCAAAAAAAGGAAGAAGAAAAAAGGCAGGGAATTGTTGTTTGCCTTAAAAACAATATATTCCACTTATTTTTTGTTTATCACTTTAATAAAGTTATAGAGGAAATTGCAAAAACCATGGAAACCTAGAAAAAATAAAAGTTTTTATAAAGACTGCAGTCTACAAAAAAGAACCGCAATCATTTAAAAACTGACCATAAACCAGGACAGAACCATAGTCTATTGTCAGGACTGCAGTGTAGTATATAATTAGGGCTGTTATGTAGCATCAGGTTAGAAGTGTAGTCTTGTATATAGACAAAACTCCTTAAAGTCAAGTCCTTAGTAAGGACCATTATATACCATATGATGAGGACTATAAGAGAGTCTTCTCTATAGTCATGACTATGTTTTAGACTGAACCATATAATGAGGACTATAAGAGAGTCTTCTCTATAGTCATGACTATGTTTTAGACTGAACCATATAATGAGGACTATAAGAGAGTCTTCTCTATAGTCATGACTATGTTTTAGACTGAACCATATAATGAGGACTATAAGAGATAGTCATGACTATCTTTTAGACTGAACTAGAATCTAGACTAAAACTGAGCTAAAACAAAACTAGAAATAACCATAACTGAACCAAAAGTAAAATAGAACTAAATCACCATCTGAATTAGAGTCTGAACATGAATCTGAACTTGAATCTGAACCAGAATCTCATTAAGAATTTGAGACTGAAACTGAACAAGAATTCGAATGAGAATCTAATCTAACTAAACTAAAACTGAATTAGAATCTGAATTAGAACTGAACCAGAACTGAACTAAAATCTGAACTGGAATTTGAACCAAAATCTGAACTAGAATCTGAATTAGAATCTGAACTAGAATCTGAAGCAGAATTGAACTAGAATTAAACTAAAACTGAATTAGAATCTGAACTAGAATCTAAACTAGAATCTAAACTAGAATCTAAACTAGAACCTGAACTATATTTGAACTAGAACTGGACTAGAACCTAACGAAGACTGGAATCAGAACTAGAAACTGAACTCAAATCTAAAATAGAATCTGAATTTGAACCTAAACTGGAATCTGAACTGTATTTGAATCTAAACTAGAATATTTACTTGAATCTTCTGAATTAATATGAAGTACAATCTGAACTAGAACTTGAACTGCACTAGAATCTTCTGAACTTATATAAACAAAAATCTAAACTGGAATCTGAACAGTACTAGAATGTGTACTAAAGTCTTTACTTGAATCTAAAACAGAATTTGAATCAGAACCTGTACTACAATCTGAAATTGAATCTGAATAGAATCTAAACTAGAATTATATATTCTAGAATCTAAAAGAGAATTTAACTAAAATCAGAACCGAAAATTGTACTAGAATCTGTACTAAAGTCTGAAAATGAAGCTCAACTAGAACTGTTTTCTAATCGACACTAAAATGAAAACTGAACCAAAATTTTCCATCTCACTCTTTTTCTAAATATTTTTCTTTACAGATTTTAATTTTACAAATTTTTTAATTCCAACCACTCGTGCGTATGATTAATATGTTTGACATAACATTTCTGTGACTATTTTTACTGTAACATCAAAATTCTAATCTTTGCTGAACTTAAACACAATTTTGTGATTAAACGCAGAGAAATGAACTTGTTTTACAAAACTTTACGCTCTAAATACACTTTTGTTTTTTTGTTTTTTGGAATCATATTTTAAGCTAAAACAAAGATTATATCCCACATAACCAACGAGCCAAAAACATTTACTTGCTCCAAAAAAAAGATGAGCAAAAAATAAAACAAGAACAAATTAGTGTTATTTAAAGTGATATTTTGAATGAACACATGTGTAGACGCCTACGTTGTCTCTCCTTTCCACACAGAATAGAAAAAGTCGTTACAGAATTTAAAGTTAAGCTGCCACATATTTTGCTGCTGAAGAAGCAAATCCATAGTGGAAATGTGAAGACAAAGTGAAGAGGTGGCTTTTGCTTTACAAGAACAAGTATATTTGTTTGCTGTTAAATATTGTTGTATTACATTGTTATTGTTGTTGTTGTGCATTTAACACATCACTGAATTTCAACAAATGTTTTAGTTGCACACGCAACATCTATGTCCTTGACATAAACATGCAACAGCTACAGCATCAGCAGCATTTAGAAAAACAGTCAACAGCCAAAACATTTTAACAACAAAAAACACTCACATCAATACAAAATAAAAACCAAAACAAAAATAAAAACAACAACAAATATTTTGTATATATGGAGTGTTTATAAGCCAAAAAAAAACAGCAATCAAAGTTGCGAGTAAATATATGTATGTTGCATTTACAAATATCCTTCTCGTTTCCCCCCATTTTCGGCATAAAATTTACTACTGTGACACAAAGGATTTAATATAAAATTGGCTTCATCAGAGCATAAGTAGCTGCTCGGTATTTTTGCCTTTTGTTTGTGTCACAAAGTAAAGTGAAAATTTAAGTCATGTATTTTGTTTTTATTTGCTCTGTTGCAACAACGACAAAGAGCCACTTAACAACAAAAAGAGATAATTTGAAAACATTTGAGACGACATTTGAAAGTAAATAGCACTCGAAGCGTGTTTTGTTATTTGACAAAAAGGAAATAAGTAAAAAGGAGGTTTTCCAAACTGAGATTAGAAAGGAATATAAAATGATCCATGGACAAAAACATAGGCAGCCCAGTTCATTGTAAAAACCTTAGTTCATATTCTACTTCAAAATGTAATTTAAATTCTAGATCACACAATATTTCGTGAACCAGTTTGAGTTCCAGTTTCTTGCTCTGATTATTCTCAGATTCCAGTTAAACATTCAGTTAACTTTTAAGTTCATTTCTAGTTCAGTTCTATTTAAGTTTTAGTTTAGTTCTAGTTCAGTATTTCTACAGTTTTTGTTCAGTTCTATTTCAGTTCTAGTTTAGTTCTAGTTCATTTCTAGCTCTATTCTAGTTCAGTTCTAGTTCAGTTCTTGTTCAGTTCTAGTTCAGTTCTAGTTCAGTTCTTGTTCAGTTCTTGTTCAGTTCTATTTCAGTTCTAGTTCAGTTCTAGTTCAGTATTTTTTCAGTTTTAGTTCAGTTCTATTTCAGTTCTAGTTCAGTTCTAGTTCATTTCTAGTTCAGTTCTAGCTCTATTCTAGTTCAGTTCTATTTCAGTTCTTGTTCAGTTCTTGTTCAGTTCTATTTCAGTTCTAGTTCAGTTCTAGTTCAGTATTTTTTCAGTTTTAGTTCAGTTCTAGTTCAGTATTTTTTCAGTTTTAGTTCAGTTCTATTTCAGTTCTAGTTCATTTCTAGTTCAGTTCTAGCTCTATTCTAGTTCAGTTCTAGTTCAGTTCTAGTTCAGTTCTAGTCCAGTTATAGTTCATTTCTAGTTCAGCTCTATTTCAGTTCTAGTTCAGTTCTAGTTCAGTTCTATTTCAGTTCTAGCTTAAGATGGTAGTTCAAAAAGCTCATGAGCTGTCAAGAAGAGCCAGAATGACTCCGTTATTACATGACCATACAACATGTAAGACAATGGTGACTAATGTACATCTGTCACAAACCCCCCCCCCCCCCCCCCGTCTCTGTAAGGTATCCAATAAAGTCATTAAGTTTGACGTGTGATACCTCACAAAGAGAGTTCAGTATGTAGTTGACCAGAGATTTTGTTGACAATCTATTACTTATTCTAATTTATAATCCATTTTAGATTTTTTCAGGTTGTAGTCAAGGTTTTTGTTAGTATAAAATATCAGATGTCACTTCAAATTCTAACTTAAGTTCGAGTTCGGATTGGGATTCAGATCTTAGTGCAAAAAACTGGCTCAAATTCTAGTTCAGGTTGTAATTCAGATTCTACTTCAGAAGCCATTACGGATTCTAGTTTAAAGCCTGTTTGCGATTTAGCTTCCAGAATTTGATTCTAGTTCAAATTATTCAGATTCTTTTTCAGATTATAGTTCTGGATATGGTTCAAATTCTAGCAAAGATTAGAAGTCTGGTTCTAAGTCAGGTTTTAGTCCAGATTAAATTTTAGATTTTTATATTTTTAGTTTTTCAAATTTTTATTTCGGATTTTATTTAAGAGTAAAGTTGGATTTATATTTCAAATTTCAGCACAGATTTTTCAGAATAAAGTCTTGATTTCGCTCGAAATTCTAATTCAGATTCTGTACTAAATTCCTACTTCTAATAAAAATTCAATACTCGTTTCAAGCTGACATTACAATTCAGTTTCTCTTTCATTTTAAGGTGAAAAAGTAGCTGAAATTCTGCTTTAGCTTTTAGCTAAGATTCTGGTTCAAACTGTAATGAAATTTTTAATTCCGATTATGTTTGTAATTCGAGTTCGGGTTATAAATCGGATTTTAATCATATCATAATATCATATGTTATAGTTTAATTCGAAATAAAATTTAGTTCAGTCCAGGGTATACTATGTTGAGATTGTAAAGTGGAGGATCTGCTATAGTAGGGCCCTCGGACTACGACTAGACCATGTTGGAGTGCAGATGTTTTATTTTAATATTTAATTTGGCTGTAAATTGATTTTACAGTTAAGACTATATGTTAGTCTAGTTAGTATGTTTTTCATGAAACTCTTTAAAAAGACTGTGGTCTAAAATATTTTTTGAAAGCTCTTTAAATTTTTGCATTCTTCCAGCAACCTTCGTAATCCCATCCATAACATTGATTTTAGTTTCATAAACAAATTTCTCTTTAAATTAGTTCACTGAGGCTACAGCAAACTGTGTTCAGTGAAATAAATGTTACACATTAATTTTCATATGCAATTACTTTAGAAATTACTAAAAGGTAAAATTTTTACACATTAATTAATGATGAAACGCTTGAAAAACTTATAAATAAAATAAAATTTATGCAATATAAATTATGTGCATGTATGTATGTGTGAACGAAGTATGCATGTATGTATGTGAGAAACATAACATAGAAAGTAAATTTTAAACTAAAACACACATACACATACACGCAATGTGAAATGCGTAACGTACAAGTGATTAACAAACACATGCTACCAGTTTCTATAAAATACTCTATAGTTCTTCAATACAACCACAACTCCTCCTTCAAAAACTCTAAAATAGCAAGTGTTGCCAAATAGACCTAAAGAGTTATAACACCTACAAAACACCCCTCGTAAAGAGCAATTTATATGAAGCAGGAAAAAGACGTACAAATTTAGGGTAAAAACAAAGTGACTCATGGCAGGAGAAAGAGAGAGAGAGAGAGAACGGAATAGCACTTTTATTTAATCAAGTTGTTTATTTAATATTTCATGTTTGTGAAATTTATTATGCATATATGTATGAGTGTATGAATGAATGTATGCATGTGAGCATAACAAAGTTCGTTCATTACTGTCAAATGTTGAAATAATTTTTTCTTTGCATAAATAATTATATTTTAATAAAATCAAGTTTAATTTTCTTTTTTGCATAAATTAAATAAAAATTTGCAAATTGTTTTTTTTTATTTATTAGAGAAAATATTTAACTATAAAAATTATGGAAAAGTGGATAAAACTATAATATATAAAATAGCTGAAATTGTTGACAAAAAATACAATGTGATACAATAAACTACAGTCCGGACCATAGAAAATACCAGACTAAAGACTATATCTATAGTCTAGACTATGGACTATATCTATAGTCTAGACTATAGACTATATCTATAGTCTAGACTATAGACTATATCTATAGTCTAGACTATAGACTATATCTATAGTCTAGACTATAGACTATATCTATAGTCTAGACTATAGACTATATCTATAGTCTAGACTATAGACTATATCTATAGTCTAGACTATAGACTATATCTATAGTCTAGACTATAGACTATATCTATAGTCTAGACTATAGACTATATCTATAGTCTAGACTATAGACTATATCTATAGTCTAGACTATAGACTATATCTATAGTCTAGACTATTGACTATATCTATAGTCTAGACTATAGATATAGTCTATAGTCTAGACTATAGACTATATCTATAGTCCAGACTATAGACTATATCTATAGTCCAGACTATAGACTATATCTATAGTCCAGACTATAGACTATATCTATAGTCCAGACTATAGACTATATCTATAGTCCAGACTATAGACTATATCTATAGTCTAGACTATAGACTATATCTATAGTCTAGACTATAGACAATATCTATAGTCTAGACTATAGACTATATCTATAGTCTAATATAGTCTAATATAATATAGACTATAGACTATATCTATAGTCTAGACTATAGACTATATCTATAGTCTAGACTATAGACTATATCTATAGTCTAGACTATAGACTATATCTATAGTCTAGACTATAGACTATATCTATAGTCTATATAGACTATATCTATAGTCTATATAGACTATATCTATAGTCTAGACTATAGACTATATCTATAGTCTAGACTATAGACTATATCTATAGTCTAGACTATAGACTATATCTATAGTCTAGGCTATAGACTATATCTATAGTCTAGGCTATAGACTATATCTATAGTCTAGACTATAGACTATATCTATAGTCTAGACTATAGACTATATCTATAGTCTAGACTATAGACTATATCTATAGTCTAGACTATAGACTATATCTATAGTCTAGACTATAGACTATATCTATAGTCTAGACTATAGACTATATCTATAGTCTAGACTATAGACTATATCTATAGTCTAGACTATAGACTATATCTATAGTCTAGACTATAGACTATATCTATATCTATAGTCTAGACTATAGACTATATCTATATCTATAGTCTAGACTATAGACTATATCTATAGTCTAGACTATAGACTATATCTATAGTCTAGACTATAGACTATATCTATATCTATAGTCTAGACTATAGACTATATCTATATCTATAGTCTAGACTATAGACTATATCTATAGTCTAGACTATAGACTATATCTATAGTCTAGACTATAGACTATATCTATAGTCTAGACTATAGACTATATCTATAGTCTAGACTATAGATTATATCTATAGTCCAGATTATAGACTATATCTATAATCCAGACTTTTAGACTGAACTGTAGAGCTGGCTTTAGAAAAAATATAGTCCAGACCGCAATAAAAATATAGTTTAGAATGTAGTCTACATGTAACTATTACTAATCCAAAATTCATAGTCATAAAACTTTTCATAATCCTTTTTTTCATCAAATCTTAAATATTTCTTTTGCATTCAATTTCAGTACTCGACTGTCAAGTCAGCGATTGGGGTCCCTGGAGTGATTGTAGTACTGCCTGTGGTGCCGGCACTACAACAAGAACCCGTCAAGTTTTACATCCTGCTCAAAATGGTGGCAAACATTGTCCAGTTTTAATACAAAAACGTGGTTGTCAAGGTTTTCGATGTCATGGCCATCATGATAAGAAAATATTACGTGGTAAGTTTTTTTTAATGAAAATAATTGAATTCAATTAAGAAGAAAAATAATTTTCTTTTTAATTGAGAGAAAAAATGCGATATTAAGCAATTAAAGCTTTGAAACAAAATACTCAATTATTAACAAATTTAGGTGACATTAATCACTGTTCAATCGGCCGTAAATGTTGGCTACATTGTTTTAACAATGTTGTCTACATGAGGGAGTTTTTTTTTTTTTCTTTTTTCTTGTTTTTGTGAGCAAAGTGTCATTAAACTATCAGAACGTCATCATTGTAATACTCATTAACGTAAGCACCATTATTAAAATGTATAACAACAACAAAAACGAGAACAAGCATAAACATGTCGCGTGTTATTAATGTCACTTGTTTTATTATTAAAATATTTTTTATGATTTTTTTTTTCACAGTTATTTTGTAGCATTTAAAAAATGTGAAACGCGGGTGGTTGCGATTTAATTAATGTGTTTTTAATTAATTATTTTTTTTTTCATAGTTTTTAATAAAAGTTAATTATTTATAAATAAATTTTAAAAATGAAGACAATGACAAAGACGAAAGAGAAAATGTTGTGGGGAGAAGGTCTTGTCCGGTATATTGGTAAAACCTAGTTGGTCATTAGATTCTAATTGTGGTTCTAATTCAGTTTTTGTTCAGTTCTAGTTCAGATTCTAGTTAAAATTCTGGTGCAAATTCTGGTGCAATTTCTAGTTTAGTTACTATTTCAGAATACAGTTCAGATTTTTGTTTAGATTCAGGTTTAAATTTAAATTCAGACTTCAGTTTAGATTTTATTTCAAATTTCAGTTTAGATCCTAATTCTAATGATAATTTCGCTCAGATTCTGGTTCACATTTAGTTTCAGATTCCAGTTTAAATTTTA
Organism: Cochliomyia hominivorax; assembly: GCA_004302925.2. Taxonomy (NCBI): domain Eukaryota; kingdom Metazoa; phylum Arthropoda; class Insecta; order Diptera; family Calliphoridae; genus Cochliomyia; species Cochliomyia hominivorax. The sequence continues at coordinate 85,957,803 of PYHX02000495.1, read as the reverse complement.
GTTCAGATTCTACTTCAGATACTAGTTCAGAATCAAGTTCAGATGTTTATTCAGATTTTAATTCATATTCTAGTTCAGATTCTAATGCAGTTTCCAGTTCAGGTTTTAGCTAAAAGTTTAATTCAGATTCCAGTTCAGAGTTTAGTTCAGATTCCAGTTTAGATGCCATTTCACATTATATTTTAGTTTCTAGTTCAGATTCCAATTCAAATTCTAGTTCAGATTCTAATAAAGATTCTAGTTCAGGTTCTCTTTCCGTTTCTGGTTCAGATTTCAGTTTAGATTTCAGTTTAGATTCTTATTCAACTTCTAATTCAGATTCTAGTTCACTTCTAGTTCAGTTCTAATTCAGTCCCAGTTCAGTTATAGTTGAGTTCTAGTTTAGTTCTAGTTCAGTTCTAGTTCAATTCTAATTCAGTTCCAGTTCAGTTTTATTTCATTTCTAGTTTAGTTCTAGTTCAGTTCTAGTTCAATTCTAGTTCAGTTCTAGTTCAATTCTAGTTTAGTTCTAGTTCAGTTCTAATTCAGTTCTAGTTCAGTTTTATTTCATTTCTAGTTCAGTTCTAGTTCAGTTCTAGTTCAGTTCTAGTTCAGTTCTAATTCAGTTTTATTTCAATTCTAGTTCAGTTCTAGTTCAATTCTAGTTCAGTTCTAATTCAGTTCTAATTCAGTTCTAGTTCAATTCTAGTTAAGTTCTAGTACAGTTCTAGTAAAGTTCTAGCTCAGTTCTAGTTCAATTCTAGTTTAGTTTTAGTTTAGTTCTAGTTCCGTTCTGGTTCACCTTTAGTTTAGTTCTAGTTCAGTTTTAGTTCAGTTCTAATTTAGTTCTAGTTCAGTTCTAGTTCACTTTTAGTTCACTGCTTATTCAAATTCTAGTTCATTTTCCATTTCATATTATTATTCATATTCAAGTTGAAGTTATATTTTACTTCACATCTCAATCTCAATCAATCACATAACAACATACATTCTTGTTGCCATCAATCTTATGTTGCCACATTCTCATTCATCTTCCGAAAATAACTTTTCATCATTAAAATTTAAATTAATTCGCTTTTTACTTCACCAATCTAAACTTAAACCTTGAACCGTTATTAAACTCTATAATAATTTTTTTTGCAACAATAACTGAACCATTAACGCCCGCCCAACAGTTAAATTTAACAAAACAATCATTATCATGATTCTTATACAATGACTCATGGACTGTTTAACTGTCGGGTCGTTTAGTTGGTTGGTAGATTGGGTTGACTGCCTCACACTGGCTTCGCCAGAACCTTGACGTTAAGGCACATAGTCAACATTGTTAAAGCTTTTATGCTTGAATGTATTTTAATCTATAAACAGGGATGAATTAAAATGAGATGTTTTTGGTTCACTAACACTTTATCAGTCATGATGTGTGCGTGTGTGTTGGTATGAGTGAGAGTGTATGTGTGCATGTTATTGAGTATGAAAACGTTTGAAGTGGAAGATTTTTGTTATTCTAAACTAAAAGTGCAAATTGTATTCATTGCAATTGTTGTTAATGTTGAAATGGTTTTTGCACATGTATGCAAGCGTTGAGAGTCAGTGTGTGTGTGTAATTCTGTCAGTTTAATTTTATGGCTTTTCATATCGTTCGTAAACAAAATATTTGCTGGGCTTTAACTTTATATGGAGCTGAAAGATAAACTAAAAGGTGGCGTTAGAATACCGAAGCCAAGAGAAGTTTAGTTTCAAATTACCGCTGTAACACATGAAATCCTATTGACGAAATACTTTAAATAGGACACAGTAATTCGGAAAGAAAAGAATGAAATCTTTGAAAATAAAAACAGAAAAGGAACTTTTTATTTAGATCAATTTCTTTTTAAACTAAACTAGAATCGCTCTCATTCAAGTTTCAAGCCAGAATCTTCATCTAATCCCTGTTCCAAGTTTTAATACCTTTAATCATCTGCCTTCATTTCATCCATAATTGAGTCATAAGAAATTGTTACAATTCTTCTCATTTAAACTACAAAATGTTCAAAACTGTTACATGACATGAACTTAGAAAAAGAGGAACTTGGAAATGGTATTTAATGCCTGCAGTTATGAAGCCATTAAAAATAACAGTCACTTGGATGCCAGTAAATGACTGAATGGAAAAAAAGTCTAACTAGTGAGTGCTTTATAACGTTTAGACTGTTAGTATATTAACTAAAACTAAATAACTGACATTTGAGCTCAAATAAGTGAATTTTATAGGAATAATAAGCATTAGGAATATTATTTTTTCCCCTTTTACTGTTTATATAACTGGAAAAAGGGGGGGGGGTAAATTGGCAAAAACTTTTCTAATGCACACATATACACTTCAAACATTGAAATGGTTTCTTGTAGTGTTTTGTTTTGGCTTTAAAGTTTTCTAAAACTAACACTTGTTAAGAGAGTTTATATCTCTATATGTGAGTGTAAAAATATACAAACTGCTTATCCGGTCACATATATAGAAGCAAAGAAGCCATTTCTTTTTTGTTGTTTTTAATTCAGTTACTTTGATGTGAAGGATTTGAAGGGTTTTAGTAAATGTTGATTTTTTAAAAATTGAAAGAGGAGTGTGAAACCATTAAAAAACTTAAAAAGGGTTTGTGAAGCATAAATGACTTTAATTTTAAAGTGTACCCTATAGTGTGGACTATAGTCTGAACTTTAGAATATACTATAGTCTGGACTATAGTGTAAACTAAAGTCTGGACTATAGTGTAAACTAAAGTCTGGACTATAGTGTAAACTATAGTCTCGACTATAGTGTAAACTATAGTCTCGACTATAGTGTAAACTATAGTCTCGACTATAGTGTAAACTATAGTCTCGACTATAGTGTAAACTATAGTCTCGACTATAGTGTAAACTATAGTCTCGACTATAGTGTAAACTATAGTCTCGACTATAGTGTAAACTATAGTCTCGACTATAGTGTAAACTATAGTCTCGACTATAGTGTAAACTATAGTCTCGACTATAGTGTAAACTATAGTCTCGACTATAGTGTAAACTATAGTCTCGACTATAGTGTAAACTATAGTCTCGACTATAGTGTAAACTATAGTCTCGACTATAGTGTAAACTATAGTCTCGACTATAGTGTAAACTATAGTCTCGACTACAGTGTAAACTATAGTCTCGACTATAGTATAAACTATAGTCTGGACTATAGTGTAAACTTTAGTCTGGACTATAGTGTAAACTATAGTCTGGACTATAGTGTAAACTATAGTCTGGACTATAGTGTAAACTATAGTCTGGACTATAGTGTAAACTATAGTCTGGACTATAGTGTAAACTATAGTCTGGACTATAGTGTAAACTATAGTCTGGACTATAGTGTAAACTATAGTCTGGACTATAGTGTAAACTATAGTCTGGACTATAGTGTAAACTATAGTCTGGACTATAGTGTAAACTATAGTCTGGACTATAGTGTAAACTATAGTCTGGACTATAGTGTAAACTATAGTCTGGACTATAGTGTAAACTATAGTCTGGACTATAGTGTAAACTATAGTCTGGACTATAGTGTAAACTATAGTCTGGACTATAGTGTAAACTATAGTCTGGACTATAGTGTAAACTATAGTCTGGACTATAGTGTAAACTATAGTCTGGACTATAGTGTAAACTATAGTCTGGACTATAGTGTAAACTATAGTCTGGACTATAGTGTAAACTATAGTCTGGACTATAGTGTAAACTATAGTCTGGACTATAGTGTAAACTATAGTCTGGACTATAGTGTAAACTATAGTCTCGACTATAGTGTAAACTATAGTCTCGACTATAGTGTAAACTATAGTCTCGACTATAGTGTAAACTATAGTCTCGACTATAGTGTAAACTATAGTCTGGACTATAGTGTAAACTATAGTCTGGAATATAGTGTAAACTATAGTCTGGACTATAGTGTAAACTATAGTCTGGAATATAGTGTAAACTATAGTCTGGACTATAGTGTAAACTATAGTCTGGACTATAGTGTAAACTATAGTCTGGACTATAGTGTAAACTATAGTCTGGACTATAGTGTAAACTATAGTCTGGACTATAGTGTAAACTATAGTCTGGACTATAGTGTAAACTATAGTCTGGACTATAGTGTAAACTATAGTCTGGACTATAGTGTAAACTATAGTCTGGACTATAGTGTAAACTATAGTCTGGACTATAGTGTAAACTATAGACTGGACTATAGTGTAAACTATAGTCTGGACTATAGTGTAAACTATAGTGTATACTACTGGACTGTAGTGTAAATTATAGTCCGAGCATTTTTTTTATTATTTTAAATCTCTTATATTTCAAAATGCATTTAACTTTGCTATTGTCCTTTAAATATTTACAAAGGTCATTGAGAATTACTTTGTCTGATAAAAGTATATGCAATTTGCTAAAGAATTTCTTTTTTTCCACTATAATTATTTTCAACAGCTCGATTTTTCTCCCTTTTTTGAAAAAAGGGGAAATTCTTTTTATAAATAGATTTACAAATTGCCAGCACTTTGTGTTAATGGACAATAAAGTCAAGAATAAATAGATATTATAGTGGTTTTCAACAATTTTGCCGTTATTTACAGCAATACAACGTGGAAGTAATATTTAATGTTGATAAGAGGAAAAAGGTGGAAAAATGAATGAAAAGGGGGAGAAAAAGAAATCAATTAAATCTAATAGCATTTCTTGCATTAAAAATCGTTTATTCGTTTAAAAATTTTGTCAAAACAGGGAGATTAAATTCCTTAGTATATTCGAAAAACGCACGTATACTTGATATAACTAATTGATATCAATCATACGCTGTCATTTACAGATTAAATAATTTAAACCAGAAATTTGTCTATCAATTTCATAAAATTTAATTAAATACATTCAATCACGAAGGAGAAGAATGAGGAAACTACAGGAAATAAAAAAGTATTTATTTAATTTCGGTAAAACGATTATTCGATTAATTAATTATTCGATTAATCAGCTACAACTTTTGAAACCTAAAACTTACTATTTTAATTGTATTAATAAAAGAAATCTGTAATTTGAAAAATATAAATTATAATTTTATTTTTATTATTCGCATAAAGTATTATTCGAGTAATATAAATATACATTATTTAATAGAAGTACTGTTCAATTCGATTTAGTTATTATTTTTTAAAACAACTTATAAAAACACTGGTTATTAAAAAAATATAATTTCATGCATTTTATCCAAATATTATTCGATTAATTATTTACTTACAGATTCATTCGATCAATATACAACTACAAAATTACTTTTTATGTTAAAATTTGTAATTCCTGATACTCAAATAAATTATAAGATTTGTTAATATATAAATTGACAATAAAATTTATAATAGAGATTTTTATTTAATATTTTCTTCAATTACAGATGATTTATTATTCGAATAAAATTTTATTCGATTAATCGATTATTCCATAAAATATTTTATTCATTTGTTTCTTTAAATAAGTTATTCATCTATTTTACCGCTTTATAAAAAATTCTCTTATATTTATTCGAATACATTCTTTTCGATTATCTTAATATTCGAGTAAAGGAATATTAATCATAACAGTTTATTTAAAGATTTTAATTAAGTTTCTTAAAACTAATACGATTTAAAATTTTTTGATATTAAATTGTTAAATATTGTTAGCATTATTCGAATAAAAAATTATTCGGTTTATGATTTATACGATTAAAATTATACAATTAATTAATTTATTTAATAAATACAGCTCTATTAATAAATTTTCCTAAATATGTAATAATAATATTTTTCTTACGATTTTTCATAAAGTTTTTCGATTAATCGGTCAATAAGAAAAGTTTTATTATTTATTTAATATCCGATTAAGATTTTTATATATATTTTTGGAATCTTTTCATTAAACAAATTATGTGTTTCTTTCAAGAAAGTAACAAAAACTTTAATTATTCCTAAAATTATTCGAATAAATAATTATTCGTTACATGCGATTAAATAAGCATACGATTAAAACATACATTTTAATAAAAGAAATAACTTAGTGGTAAAAATTTTGTAATTTGCTGTGGTAATTCGAAAAATTATTCGATTAGTCGTATAACTAAATGTATGATTTTGTTATATTTTTATAATTTTTTTTTATATTTTTACAATTTTTAGGCATAAAAATTACAACGACAGGAAATATTTGTATGTTTCTTCATAAATGATACGATTAATCGAATAATAAAATAAATTTATTTGATAAAAATACCAAAAAATTAATTTCAAACATTAGTAAAATAAAAATAATTCGGTTGACAGATTATTCGACTAAACTTATATAATTTATTTTATTAACTGTAAATTTGTTGATAAACAATAATAAATTGAAACCTGCTATATGGAAAATGTGAAATTTATATTATTCGAATAAAAATTTTTCGGATAATCGATTATTCGAAAATTTGATATATAAATTTTTGTTCTATTATTTGTTATTCCAGTAATTATTCACAAACAATCAAGTTATTATTTACTTTTCGTTTGCCATTTTCATAGCCTACTTTTAGGCACAACTACTTATATAATTTATTGCCAGTTTATCCTCCATTTCAGCCTTTTCTGTTTGCCTTTTATTCTTTAACTTTTGACATTTGAATTATATGTATGTGTGTGTGTGAGTTTGCATGTCAAATTGCTCATAATTACCTTATAAAATGCAGTGAGAAAATTATTATTTTATTCGCTTTCCATAACAGAACTCAACCCCCCCCAAAACACGCTATATTATTTGGCCTCTTTTTATACATAAAAGACATTTTAAGAAAATTAGCTTTTCGCTTAGGAAATTATGCTAATTTTATATTTTGACATACATTTTATCAGTTTTTTCTTCTAATGAGGTGTTTCTAATGCTTTTTTTTGCAGCTAATGATGATTGCGTCAAATAATAGCCTAATAATAGGCAATGGAAAAAGAAATTTCTTTAAACTCAGAACAGAAAAGGTTAAACAATTAACGTTTATGAGGCGTTTAAAAATTAAATGTAATTTTATATTAAAAATTCATAGCGAAAAATAAGGTGTTGAATTGTAAACATTAAAACAAAAAAACATATGCCTACATTTAGGCTTAAGAAAAGTAAACATAGAGTAAAGCATAACATAAGGCAAAACACCTTAATTTCAATATTTTATTATTTTCTTTAAAACAAATTAAAATTTGTAATAATTTTAATTTCCTTGATCTCAAGAAAATATTAATTTCTTTATGGCAAAGAAAATTTTATGGTTCTTAATGAAATGTTAAGCATACTTTAAAGCGTTTAAAAAAATTACCCCTTTCTTCTTTATGTATTTATAATTTATTTTCTTTATTTCTTTCAAATTTCTAAGAGTTTATTTTTGTTTTTTCTTAAATTGTTTTCCACCTCTGTATCTTGTGACTTCTCCTCTGCTATAAATCTATGAAAATAATATGAAAATCTCTTAAAACAATACATAAATATACATATATATGTGTATATGATTTTCAAATCTATAACACATAAACACTCATTTAAATGGTTTTATGCCACATAATATACTCAAAATATTTACCAAACGATTTTTACCTTTAAATCCGATTACATAACGATTTACTAACTCAAAAGCTAACAACTTCAATTATATTTTATTTTATTTATGCGCGTAAAATAAAGCGCCTGAAAATATGTGTGTGTTTAAGGGGGTTAATAGAGAAATAAAATACAGTGGTTAAAAAGGCGCACGAACTTATACAAATTCCTGAGCGAGAACTGAACTTATACTGAAATAGAGCTGAATTAAAACAGGTGTTAGAATCTGATCTAGAATATACAATAGACTCAAATTTGCAATATGAACCAGACTTTCTACCAGAATCTGAACTGAAATCTGAATTAGAATTCGAACTAAAATCTGGTCTAGAAACCCAACAATGATTTTGAGTTAGAAGCACAATAATCTGAACTGAAATTTGAACTTGACTTTCAGTCTAAATCTTAACTGAAATCCTAACTTAAATCTAAATTAGAATCAGAACTAGAACTGTACGAAAATTTAAATAGAACTAAATTGGGATCAGAACCAAAATATAAACTATAATTGGAACTGAAATCTTAAACAGAATCTAAATAAAACTTTGAACTAGAAACTGGACGTGTATTTGAACTAAAATTTTAACTAGAATTTGAAACGAATTTTAATTAAAATCTGAGCTGAAATTGAACTTGACTTCCAACTTGTATTATAATTAGAATCTAATAAAAATCTTATCTAAAATTTGATCCTGAATTTGAACTATAATTTATTTACGAATTAGAGTCAGAATCTGTATTAGAATCTGAATTAAAGCCAAAATGTAATCTCAGCTAAAATCCGAAGCAGAAACTGAATGAGAAACTGATGTGAGATGGAAACTGGATTCTGAACTAAAATTTGAACTGGAATCTGAAAAACTCTGAGTAGAAACTGAACTTGAATCTGATGTGAGATTGAAACTGAATTATGAACTAAAATTTGAACTGGAATCTCAAAAGATCTGAGCAGAAACTGAACTAGAATCTGATGTGAGATGGACACTGGATTCTGAACTAAAATTTGAACTGAAATCTCAAAAAATCTGAAATAAAATCTTTATTTCAGATCTGTGGAATCTTAATTCGAATCTGTACTAAAAACTGAATTATAATATAAAATGGAATCTAAATTAAATTAAGTTACGATCTGAACAAGAATTTATACTAAAATCCGAGTCTGAACTCAAATCAGAATCAAACTGGAACTTATATAAGTATCTGAACTAAAATATGGGAAGGAAATGAGATAAGAATCTAAGGCAGAATATGTACTGTGTAATTGAACCAAAACTGAAGTAGAGTATGAGCTATAATATCTTAGGACCTGTACTGGAATCTAAATCAGTGTTTGTACTAGTATGTGAATTAAAATCTTGACTAGAATCTAAGCTGGAACTGAAGTTGAATCTGAACTAAAACCGAAACTAAAATTTGAAATATAATATAAATTAGTATTTGAGATGAAATCTGTATCAGTGTCTTAACTAAAATTTGTACTAAAATCTTAATTGGAGTCTAAACTAGAATATAACGTAGAGTCTGAATTAATACATCAAACAAGTAACCTTATTAGAATCTTACTAGGAATTGGAAAAGAATCTGAAATTGAAATGGAATTTTAATTTTAAATAGAATCTGAATTATAGTCGTAACTGCAATTTCCACCATAATATAAACCAGAGTCCAAACTGTATTCAAAACTCGAATCTGCACCAGAATCTTCAAATAAATTTCTTTTTCAAAAAATTTATTTTCCTTAATTAATTTTTTACTTTTTGAAGGGAAATCAAACATAATTCCCGTAATTACAGTTCTTTATTAATTCATTAATTTTTATGAAAAATAATTGTGAACAAATAATTTTTTGCTTTCACTGCAAAACTAAACACTGTGTGCATTCGCCTAATTTTAACAGGATTTCATGATATATTTTACACACGCATGGGTTTTCGTTAACATTGTACTTCTCTGTCCCCCGAACAAAAACAAAAAACAATACTGAAAATAGCCTGAAGTTATTTAAGGCTTAAAGGGAAAAATAAGCTGAATATTTGCTATTTGTTTATAGGGCAAAAATACACACACACATACTCACACTGATATAGCTATTTTAAATAACACGCTTACCTATACAAGCAAACACTTAAGCCAACACTTTCACTTTTTGAAAACATATACACAGATATGTGTGTGTATATATATATGAGAGTAAAAAGGAGTATAATAAATAAATAAATATAAACATTTATTTACAATCAACACACACATATATAACTAAACCTATACATATGTAATAAAAATCAACCTAAAGAGAACCACAAACAAATAATAATATATATTTTCATAACTCATACTCTCTCTCTCTCTGTCTCTCTCTACTATACTCTGATCAAAATTCTTGAACCTATAAAGTGAGATTGAAAAATTATAAACATAATTATATTAATAAAAACGAAACCATCAAACTTACAGTGATGAAATTTTAAACCTTCTTTGGAAACCCGTCGAACAAGTAGTCCATTTCCAAACCTTTGAATACTTTTTTTGTTTCTCTTTTAACAAGAGCCTAATATCTCTCCACTGGCCTTATCTCCGGGCAATTTTGAGGATTTACCCCATTATTGTTCTTGTACCACTCAAGGGCTTGTAAACTATCACAAATCAGGGCAAAAATAAGTTATGAAATCTTAGGAATGCAAGTAGCCTTGTAAAAATTCCCTGATGTAATTTCGGTATTATTAGGCCTCGTTGCAACAAATGATTAGCTTTTCTTGATACAACCGCACATAGCATGTCATAACAAGGAATTTTTGGAAAATGGTGACTGCTTTTGGGTCCTTACCTTTTCTCCAACATTCCCTTGAGCATTTAAAATATAAAATTTTTGACCAAAAAGTTGCAAAAAGTCTACTAGAACATACATCTCATCCTCTATTATACAGTAAGAATATTTTTTTTACAAAATTGGACTTCAATTTCCGTGCTCCGTTTTTGGCCTCTAAATCTCAAGTAGCGTTTCTGTCAGGAACTTCTTGAGCCTTTTATGTTTGAAAACCTGCAAAAGCTTTAACTTTTCCTAACAAATAGTCCGAGCACTGAAATTACCGGTCTGCTGTCCTACCGGATGTGTTGGTAGCTCTTTTGAAAAAGTTTTCTACTTTTTTTGGCATTAGAAACAGCATGTGGACTATTACTTCTATCTGAACCAACGAACAAGTTCTCCAGATACTGTTTAATAACATTGGAAACAGCTTGGCTTAGTCAACTTTCTGAAATATATTTAATCATGAAAAATGTGTGTTAAGAATTTTTTGATCTCATTCCTTGTCTGTACACTCACTCGTACACATTTATGTTAACGAATTATTTGCATGCAAAAATAACATTTATTTATATTTTATTTCATTTTCCCTTCACTCTCTCTCTCTCTCTCTCTCTCTCTCTCTCACAAACTCCTACATTTTCACTTTACCCCCCCCCCCCCTTAAGTGACTCTTTCACTTTCTAGTTCCCTTTCAAAATAATTTTTTTCTTAATTTTTTTCTTTTGCAAATATTTACCATTAAATAAAAGAAGTAAGAAGTATGAGTATGAATATTAACATTTATTTACATTGTCTACAGTGTATGTAACATTTTGCTATTTCCTTCTAATATTATTTTTCTCTTCTTCTTCTTTCTCTCAATAACATTTGTATGTGTTTTATTGTATAGAAAATTTATTCTTTATTATGTTCATAAACCTCAAAAAGTAAATAAATAATAACAATGTAAATAATGTAAACAATAAGACTATTTATATGTAAAAAAAATAACTGTGTATTTGTAAATGTATACAAAACAATTTTTACATCCTACACCACCACAAGTGGTGAAGGGGGTATATAAACTTTGTCATTCCGTGAGTCACGTTAAGAGGAAATCATCTCAAACCGATCTGAGTCCATTTTACTATATCTGTCTGTTTTCTGTCTGTCTGTCTGTCTGTCTGTCTGTCTGTCTGTTTATCCGTCTGTCTTTCCGTCGTTTGTTGACACGCTCACGTCCACAATAATTACCACAGCTCAATGAACTTTGGTCTGGTTATTTGTTGCAGTCCTGAAAAGTTTCCTATTTAAAAACAGCAAAATCGGTATGGTAAATTTAAAGATATAAAGCGATTTCTGAAGCAACCTCAAACCAGTTGTATATATTCTATAAGTTTTTTATGAATGTGTGAATGTGTATGTAAAACACATATGGTATTTACCTCACTTACATTTGTGGTGGAGGGTATTGAAGATTCGGCTTAGCCAAATGAAGCATTCTTCAATATCGCATATTTACTTACAACTACAACAACAGCAACAAAATTAAGTGGTTTGTTGATTTGAAAACCAAAAAAAAAAACACTGAATTTATTTGTCAATTTATAAAAATCGTTTCAATATTTTTGCTTTAATCAATAAAAATGGTTGTGGCAATAAATAAATATGAATTTCAAATAAATTAAAAGTTAAATGTATGACAAAGTAAATACGAGATTTAGAAAAAAAATATTTACCTAAATAAAGAATTTATTATTTTTTAATTTACAAATTAACACAAATTGCAATAAATCGGGAAAAGAGAATTTTACATTAATTACAAAAAGCATAAAGAAACAAAAATGTAATGTAAGTTAAGTTAAATCCTCAAACTGCCTCGAATAAGAAGGTGCAAAAGGAGGCTCACTTGGATCCCGAAGCTGCTTTTGTGGTAACTGAATGAATAGAAAAAACAGAAAATGGTATTGAAAAAAAACAAAGAAATAAGTTAAGAGTCTAAAAAGAGAGACATAAAAATTAGTAGAATGATTGATGTCTGAAATCGAAATAAAAGAAGACTGATTGAAGCAGTAAATATCACGGAATCCTATAAAAATCCTAAAAATTGATTTCTTTATGTAATAAATTTGCGAATAGAACCACAGATGAAGCAACCCCTCCCCCTCATAAGCAGCCGCCAAATCTTTTCAAATTTGCAACGAACTGCAGTCAAAAAAAATATGATCTTAGGCCTCCGAAAGCAGGAGGAATAATTTCTTCCTCCTCGAAAATTTGAATAATGAATCATTCTTTTTGCACGTATTCCAAAGCGTCCAAATATAGCACCAATTAGGTTCCACAAGGGAGTCCTTTAAACACTGGCATAATGTCATGATCCCATCCAATCATGATTTTCTCGTACTGATACACAAGTACGTTGCTTCCATTACTTCATCTCTCTTGCGCATAGAGCTCATTCTCTATACGTTTCTTGCAGGGGATGTTTCGAAGAGTGTCTCCATCCATTTAATTCGCCCCTTAAACGCCAGGGTATCATGCTCTAGATTTCCTTGATTACTCTAATGCCCATGACCCCAAAACTTCAATGTCAACATACTGTCATCTCCTTGAATAATGTGCATATTCGATGTGGGCTGGACTTTTGTTGGGAACTGCTCTGTCTTCCAGTATTACCAGAACCATAATGTAAACTAACACTAAACAAGTACTAAACTAGAATCAAAACTAGTATCTGAATTACAGTCTAAATTGGCAACTGAATTGAAATCTGAAATATAACTTCTAATAAAATTGTAACCAAATTCGGAACTGGGAACTAAATAGAATCTGAATTGAAATCTGAACTTAAATTGGAATTGGAATCTAAACTAAAATCTAAAAGAAAAATCTTAACTTTAATCTAAAATAGAATTTGGAATCTAAAGCAGGGTCTAAATCCCAATAAGAATCTGTATTAGAACATGATTCTGAACGTAAATCTAAATTGGAATTTGAACCTCAAGCTAAAATCCTAACGAGAATCTTAACTTGAATCAAGAATGGAATCCAAACAAAAATCTTAATTTGAACCTGAATTAGAATCTAAACTTGATTTTTAATAAGAACCTGAACGATAACCTGAAATCACCTGATTCCGAATCTTAACTAGTGTCTTAACAGGAATCTTAACTTGCATCCGGACTGGTATCTTGACTAGAACTTGAACTGGAATATAAATTAGGATCTGAACAAGAATCTGCAATAAAATCAGAACTTGAATCTTAATAAGAACCAGAACCAGGATCTGAACAAGAATTTAGACTAGAATCTAAACTATAATGTGGACTAGAATTCTTACTGGAATCTGAACTAGAATCAGAGCTACAATGTGAATTAGAATCTGAATTAATATCTGAACTGGAATCTGAACAAAATGTGAAATAAAATTTTCACTGTAATTTGAATCAGAATCAGATCAGATTATAAACTAAAATCTGATAGAACTACAATAAGTATTTGAACACAAATCTTAACTTGAATCTGAATAAGAATCTTAACTAAAATCTGAAGTAAAATCAGAATTAAAATCTTATCTAGAATATGAACAGGAATCAGAACTAGAATCTTAACTGGAAACTGATTTGGAATCTAAATTGGAACCTGAATTAAAATCGTTTTGTAATAAATATTTTTTTTAATTATTTCATTCAATTGAGAGAAAATAAATTAATTCTTTACATTATTGAAGCTATGTAAATTTACATTGTGTATAGTTGACATAATGTAAACAAATAAAAGTAATTTTGAAATATGACAAATTTCATATTTTATGTTGAGAAAATTTAAAAAAAATTTAAGTTTTATTAACTTTATTTACACAATGTAAAATCTTTACATTATTTACATTAAGTAAAGAATGTAAATATTTGTTTTTTATAACTATTTTTAACACTTTTTTATATTGAGTCATAAATAAATGAAATTTAGTTAATTTAATATTCTTTACATGATGTAAAGAATACAATTTTTATCTAATGTTGAAATTGTTTTAATACTTTTGTGATATTTAATTGAACTTGATAAATTTTTTGAATTAATTATATTATTTACAAGTAAAAAAACTTGTAAAAATTCCTATATTTCATGAAATTTGTAAACATTTTTTTTACTTTTTCGTTTTTGATGGTAAAAAATAACAATTAATAATCTTTCCACAAAAACACATGACTAATTGTTATTAAGGCTCTTTTATCTAAGTTCTAATCACACCACAAATTACCATTAAAAAGTGTAATTTTTTGGTGGTGTTATCCTTAAAGCCATCATAATCCACCAAAAATTATCAAGTTTAATTACACTCACACTTAAGCTATAGTTAACCTTATAGCTCAACATCAGTTTAATAGTACATACACACATGTAAATTGAAACACACACATACATACACTTGCGAAAGGCCAGGAAAAAGACAATAATGTTTGGTAAATATGTCTACGCCATAAGTGAAATATGTCATTTTATGATACAGACAAACAAAAGGGAGATAGACATTTTTTATTACGGTGTATGTGTAAGTGTTTGCTTAGGGAAAAGCTGTTAAGGTTTTTTTTCTAGGTGGCACAATGGAGATAAAATTTAAAAAATTTGAAATAATTTTGAAGCTTATTAAAGTAGGATTGTGTTTGAATAAAACTTAAATAAATAATTTCATTGTATAAAGAGGTGCCCCAATTTGGAACTCTATAATTCCTTTCCCAGTTAGGTTATGAAGTTAATTTTTCATACATATATAGATACTCTTCTCTAGCATATTCGCGTAAAATTTTTTAATAATCCCGCTATACCTTTAAAAGTTACACAATTCTTTACACGCATTTTTTTATTCTACCCCATAGTAAATTATTAAATTTTACTAATATGTATATCACTTATACATGTATGTAAGAGAGGAAATGCTAGATATTTTAGTTTGAGTCTAAACACATGCTGTTATTCTACGTTTGTATATGTATTAGTAAACTAAATATTTGTATATCTATTATACAAAGTAAATGTCATTGTTGTCATTTATATATTTTATTTACTTATGTGTCTGAGTGTGTTGGTTATTATTTTCCATGTTAATTTAACAATTATTTTTATATTGTTAATGAGTCCTTTTTCTTCTATTTCTTGTGTTTAACATTTTCATTACAGTTCTTCCTTAACTATTATTTACTTTTGTTGTTGTTGTTGTTTTAATAGTCATCTAAGTTAAGTAAACATTCTAAGTATATTTTAGACCTTTACGTTAATTATAACAAATATGAGGTCTAAAAATATGTACATATTTACTTAACTACCCACACAATTATACGTTTATGTAAACCTCATATCTGGGCCTATAAAACGCTAACTAATTGTTTGTTTATGTTCTTAGGAACTCGTGTGTGTAAGTGTGTGTTTGTGTTTAAGCTTATAATCTTGGGCGGTCATAAATAATATAAAATGATGAAATTACCATTTGTAATAATTAGTTTCATTAAAGGCCAAATAGTTTTAGGAAACATGAGAAATAATAGTTTTATTCACTTATTTATTAGTGAATAATTTGGAATACAGATTTTTGGCTTTTACGTCAGATTATTATTTAAAAAGCACATTTGACATAAAGTCGGTAATGTCAATAGTTAGAAAACGTAATATATACTTTAAATAAGTAAAACGGTATATTAAAAGCTAAAAAAATATCAAATTTTACTTAATGTAAACACTAAAAATTTTAAAATTACTTCAAAATTCAATTGTTTACCTAATGTAAATTACACAAAACTTTGTCAAATTTTAACAGTTATTATTAACAATTTCAAAAAATATATAAAAATTTATGGCTCACTAAAATTTACATTTTTTACCTAATGTAAAAAATGTAAACAATTAATTTTACCTTATGGAAAAAAGTCAATCATTTTTAAATATCCCTTAATTATTTAATTTAATTGTTTACTTAGTGTAAATAATAAAAATTAATCCTTTAATTTTGTTTTACATTGTGTAAACAATGTAAATTATTAATGTTCCATAAGTAAATAAAACAAATAACTTGAAAACTCTTCTAATTCAAATGAATGAGTTAAATACGAAAAGTTCTTATAAAAATTAAATGTAAATTTAATTGTTTACATAATGTAAATAATGTTTTTTTTACCCTTTACCCCCACAAGTGGTAAAGAGGGTAAATTAACTTTGTCATTCTGCATGTACTGTTAAGAAGGCACCATCTAAGACCCCATAATGTATAAATATTCTTCAAAAATTCAAAATCTGAATCGTGCTAGCTATGTCCGTCTGTCTGTCGTTAGCCGGCTCACATCCACAATAGTTGACAGAGCTCATTGAAATTTGGCCTTAATACTTTTTTTAATATCTTGTAAAGTTTTCTTTTCAATTCGTGTTCAAATTCCAATTCAGATCATAATTCAACTCGTAGTTCAGATTCTATTCCAGATCCAAGTATAGATTTTAGTTCAGAATGCAGTTGAAACCCAAGTTTAGATTCTCATTCAGTCTCTTGTTTAGCTGCAACTTTTAAATCCACTTCAGATTCTAGTTCAAATTTTAATTTGAGTTCTTGTTGCTTAGTTTTTTTATAGCTCAGATTCTTGTCCAGATTCTATTTCTGATTTTATTTCAGATTCTGGTTTACATTTTTTTCAGATTCTAGTTCATATTTTAATTAAGACGTTATTTTAAATTCTTATATAGATTCAGCTTAGATTCTAGTTCAGATGTCAATTCTTATTTTTATTCATGATCTGCTTCAGATTCTGATTTCTACTCTAAATCAGATTCCAGTTCTGAATGAAGTTCCTATTCTTGTTTAGATTTTATTCTACTTTTCTAATTCTGACTTTAATTTCAGACTCCAGTTAAGTTGTCCCGATTATAGTTCAAATATAATTATTCAATTTATATAGTTTGGATTTCACTTCAGATTCTAGTTAAGATTTAAGCATAATTTCAAGTTGAAATCTTGTTTCGATATTAGTGCTCATTATAGATCAGATTCTAGCATAAACTATAGATCAGATTCAATTTGAAATCGTAGTTCAAGGTCTTGTTTTGATTTTAGTTCGAATTGTGGTTTAGATTCTAACACACATTCCAGTTTTGAATTTAGCTCAGATTCTTATTCATACTCTATATAAGACTCTTGTTCAAATTGTAAATCCGAATTAAGTTCAGATTCTGTTTCAGAATTTTATCGCTCAGTCTCTAGTTCAAATTCTAGTCCAGACTTCTGTAAAAATTCTACTCCAGATGTTTGTATCGATTTTATTGCAGATTTAAGTTCAGATTTTGATTCAAATTCTTATGCAGATTTTAGTTCAGATTGTAATAGAAAAAAACAAGTAAGAAGTTAAAACTGTTCAAACCCGACTATTTAATACCCTACACCTGATGGTTGGTTATAAGTGAAAGCTATCAAAAAGTAATAATCAAACTTCGTATAAATTCTATATTGAGGACTTTATGACCCATTCCGGCAGAAATATTTGAATGTGAAAATTATGGACCCCTCAATAGACATTGTCCCTGAGTCAAAATAATAACACATGTCAAGTTTTATCCAGACATCTTTAAAATTGCTACCTGCATGTGTTAGCTTAGGTTGATTATCAAATCGCTTTTGAAGTACAAGTTTAATTTTTTTACTAATTTCTTGTTATTTTTTATTATTCCTCTTTTTTTTATTACTCCTCTCAAACATGTCTGTATTTTATGACATTTAAATTGAATGTTGTTGAGAAAATTAGCATTATGTGTGGGTGGCGCCGAAGAGTGTCAGGGATGGAATTTGGTAAATATTAGCTTTTGTGTGTTTGCAAATAAACATCAAATCAAATGGTGATATTTATGCAAATTTCTATAAATATATTTGCATATTAATATGCATATCAAATGATGAGCTTAACGATGAAAATATTTTTCTCTCTTTATTTTTGAACATTAAGGACAAAACAAGTGACATTGGCGTCATTATCATTACCTCAGTTGAAAAGCAAAAAATAAATAGAAATTGAGTGAAAATAAAACAAATAAAAATTCTATATTTGGCTATGCCGAATCTTCAATATCCTCCACCACATATACATGAGTTTTGTACATACACACATACACTCACAGACATATTTATTGATTTGTAATTGAACATTTTCTTAGCTTGAACTTTGTCTTAGATAGCGGACTATAACTTTCAATATATTGAACCGATTTTGCTGATTTTAAATAGGAAACTTCTCAGGACACTAACAAATACTCAGGCCAAATTTGAATGAGCTCTATTAATTATTGTGGATGTGTGTGTGCCAACAACAAACAGACAGACAGATGGAAAGACAGACGGACATAGCTAAATCGACACAGATTTAGAATTGATGCAAAAATATGCAAACATCATGGGGTCTGAGATGATTTCTTCTCAGCGTTACATCCGGAATGACAGAGTAAATTTACCCACTTCACCACTTGTGGTGGAGTGTAAAAAAAGACTATAATAAATATGAATATGAAACATGTGTGTAGAATAATAAAAAGGGAAATTTAATGAAGTGAAAATTAGTTTAGAGCTTAAAAGAAAAACTAAATATTTTTTATTTCTTTCTATATTTTTGTTTTATTACAGAAACGGCTTTATTGCTGCCAGCATCCTTGACGCATCAACATCATGTAAATGACAGTAGTGTGAGACGTAATTTACGCAACCACTACAGAGAAACCTATCAACACAATAGAGAGCAGGAGTAAGTAATTGAAATTTCTTTCTTTCTATCTTTCTTACTTTTGTAATTAAAATTACGGATTTTGTTTTAAATATTCTTTTTTGAAAAAAAAAAAAAACAGTTGGAATTCGATCATAAAAGTAACAATAATTTTTGCAATTTGTTCGGAAACAATTGAAATTTATAGAACCGGAAATAAAAGAACAATAACAATTTGCTTTAAAACTAGTTTCAACAAAAAAAAAAAAAAAAAAAAAAAAAAATAAAAGAGAACATTTTTTTCAAGCAAATAGTAAAGAAATAAGGTTAATTGTGGATATAACTATTAAATAGAGATAAAACACAAAATAGGGCAAAAGGGATAAAATTCGATAAGAAGGTTTAAGAAAAAAACAATTTCAAATAATCATAAAACAGTAACTTCCCCTGCTGCCATTGATGTCTTATAGCACATCCGTTTCCTTTTTCTTCTTCTATTGCTTTGTACAAATCACTAGGGTTGTCAATACAACTCCTCACTGTTGGTCATTCTCAGGGTTCAGCTTCACTTAAGCAGAAAACTCAAAGTAAACCGAGAAATGCAACAAGAAATCAAAGAATATATTTTTCCTTAAAAAAAACAAAAATTTAAACTCGAAGGATATCAACTAGTAGACCCATTAAATCCTTTTTTCTCGTCCTTTGTAGTCCTTAGAAAATGTTATTTACTGTTAGACAATAAAGATAAAACTGAAGTTTAAACTCGATACAAATGTTAGCAAAAATTATTTTCAATTTTATGAGAAAAACTATCTGAACAAAACAAAACAAAACAAAACAATCAGAAAAGTTATATAAACGAAGGCAACAACAACAACAACAATAACAATAACTGCAATAACATTAAGTGTAACAACTACAGCAGCAG
Organism: Cochliomyia hominivorax; assembly: GCA_004302925.2. Lineage (NCBI taxonomy): Eukaryota > Metazoa > Arthropoda > Insecta > Diptera > Calliphoridae > Cochliomyia > Cochliomyia hominivorax. The sequence goes on along the minus strand of PYHX02000495.1, from coordinate 85,937,759 downwards.
CAGCTTGAAAAGTAAAAAGTTACCAGAAACAAGGAACAAGGAGACAGTTTTATTTATTCTCGTAAATGAAACTTTAAAGTTTGTGAAAGTAGAGAAGAACAAAAGAAAATAGAAAAACTAAACAAATTTCATTTAAAAAGAACAGTAGAACCTCAACCAGATCTCTTTCAGGATCAAAACTGTGAACTACAACCTAAACCAGAATTTGAACTGAAATCTCCATTAAATACTGAATTAGACTGTAAACAGAAATTTGTACTCTGAAGTAGAATCCGAACTAAATTTTGAACATAAAATCTAAGCAAAATAGCAACAAGATTTTGAACTGAAATATAACCATTATCTTCACAAAAATATGAGTCAGAGTCTGTACCAGAATATATATCAAAGTTAGAATTTTAATCTAAACTTAAATCAAAAATCTGAACCAGAATCTGAAGTAGAATCTGCATCAAATTCTGAAGTAAACTACAAACAGATATCTGAACTAAATCTGAACTAGAATTTGGGCCAGAATCGAAACCAGATTCTGAATTAGAATGGAACAATCATCTCAACTAGATTGTAAATAGAAACCTGTGCCAGAATCTAAAACAGAATTAGAACTAAAATCTGAATTGGAATCAGAGCCAGAATTTGAACCTGATTCTGTGCCAGAACAACACCACTATCTGAACTGCAATCAGTACTGAAATTTGAACTCAGTACTAGACTCAAAACTAGAATCGAATAAAATCGTGAGTACAATCTGAACACTATATAAACTATAATTTGAACCAGAATTTTTATACAAATCCGAATGATAATTTGATTTCAAATCGAAACCAGAATTCGAATTAGAAAACAAACGAGAGTCCGATTAAGAAATTAAAAATCTGAACTAAAAAGTAGATAAAAATCTGAACCAGAATTTGAATTTTTATATTATCTGTATCTGAATTATAGTTTAAACATGATTCTGAACTGAAAGCTGAAATCTTAATTGCAACATGAATATGGATTTGAATTATAATATTAAATTGAATCTGAATTAGAATCAGAAATAGTATCTGAACTAAAAATGGAACTATAATCTGAACCAAAATATGGACTAGAAGCTGAACTAGAACTGAACAAGAACTAGAACTGAACTAGAACAAAACTAGAACTGAACTAGAACTAGAACTGAACTAGAACAAAACTAGAACTGAACTAGAACTGAAATAGAACTGAACTAGAACTGAAGTAGAACTGAACTAGAACTGAACTAGAACTAGAACTGAACTAGAACTGAACTAGAACTGAACTAGAACTGAACTAGAACTGAACTAGAACTGAACTAGAACTGAACTAGAACTGAAGTAGAACTGAACTAGAACTGAACTAGAAATGAACTAGAACTGAAATAGAACTGAAATAGAACTGAAATATAACTGAAATAGAACTGAACTAGAACTGAAGTAGAACTGAACTAGAACTGAAGTAGAACTGAACTAGAACTGAACTAGAACTGAACTAGAACTGAAGTAGAACTGAACTAGAACTGAACTAGAAATGAACTAGAAATGAACTAGAACTGAACTAGAACTTTTTTTTTTTTTTTTTTTTTTTTTTTTTTATTTATTATTATTTATTAAATTCATATTACACAAATATTATTTATACACCCGCTAAGCCATATGGCTTGACAGCAGGAAGAAAGTTTTAGTTACATAATATACTTAAACAAATAACAATCATTGCGAATTTATAAAAAAATTTTTAATTAATTTTTTTCTCTTAAAGTTATTTTTAACATTTAAAATCTCGTTTGGTAAATTATTCAATATAGATGGTAACGTGACGCCTAGTGTGGATCTTCCGAATTCATTTAGAAACCGATCCGTTTGGTATCTGTTCTGTACTCGTCTTCTGGTTTGGTATGGGTGGTTAATAATACGAAGAAATCTGTTGTCTCCAAAGAATTCATTTACTATTGTTGTAGAGTATATACTTTTAACGTTAAGAATATTCAACTCCTTAAATATTGCTCGATAGTTGCTATTATTGTTCGTAGATATTCCATATGAAGTTGTGGCATGGTAGTTTTTCCATAATATTTTCACGATTGCGTTTTGTGATTTTTGCAGTGATTTGCTGTATTTAGCACTACCCCATGCAGTCACTCCATGTCGTAGATATGATTCAGCAAGTGAAAAGTATGCTTGTCTTAAAACATTGTAGTTTGCACAGTAACTTAAATGGAAAAATGTGTATGCAGTTTTTCGAAGTTTCTTTTTAAGATCATCAATTTGAAATATCCATTTAAAACTACTGTCCACATACACTCCTAGATATTTATATATATTCACTGTCTCAATATTTGTATTACAGTTGCCATCACATAAATTAGAGTTTTTCATTTGATAATGTAGACAGTTTGTATTATGATATACTAGAGTAACTTGTGAGTTTGAGAGGTGAGGAGGTTTAATATGCATTACTTTTGTCTTATTAGCGTTAATGATAAGGCCGTTATCATGGCACCATTTTGTGGCAATATTCAATTGATTTTGCATCTGATCAATGGCGGTTGTTAGGTTTGTCTCAGCTACTACTATTGCTGTATCGTCAGCATATGCAAAATTTTTACTATTTTCTAAAGTTTTGAGTAAATCATTGGCATATATTATATATAAGATTGGGCCTAATTTGGAACCTTGTGGCACTCCATGTTGTGTTGGCATTGTATTGCTGAAACTATTTTGAATTTTAACGATAAAATTTCTGCATTCGAGGTAATCAGTAAACCAATTTAATGTATTTCCTCTGATTCCATTCCTATATAAAGTATTAATCAGCTTTTCGTGTGATAACGTGTCAAAGGCTTTACTAAAATCGATATATAGAACTAAGCAGTGTTGGTGTTTACTTAGACAGTTATTTATAAAATTGGAGAACTCACCCAGTAATTTATTTATGCTTTTACCTCTTTGAAAGCCGAATTGATTATAATTTATTATTTTGTATTTCTCTAAATACTGAGTTAGCCTCCTTACAACAACTTCTTCCAATACTTTTTCAATTGCTGATAAGATAGATATAGGTCGATAGTTATTAAAATCTGACTTAGTTCCATTTTTATATATCGGTCTTATTATCGATGTTTTTAAAAGTTTTGGCACTGTCGCATTGATGAGGCTACTATTAATTAGTTTTGTGATGATTGGTGTTAGTAGATTGGCATTGTTTCTTAGATCTCTTGGTCTTATCTGATCTACGCCAGCTCCTTTCTTTACGTTAAGGCATTTTAAAATATTATATACTTCATCTTCATTTGTTTGTGATAAATACAAAGAATTTTGTTGGGTAAATCTTATATTATACAATGTTTGAATACTACAATCATGAATTATTTGCATTAATATTTTCACTAAAACTTGTAGCGAAACCATTTAATATATTATTTAAATTATTATTTTTAAAGTTTTTGTTGATATTATCATCTATGTTGGTATATTTTTTTCCAATAATTTCATTAATAATTTGCCATGTTGCTCGAATATCATTTCTATTGTCTATAAACTTTTGACGGTAATAATTGTTTTTAGCAGTTATTATTTTTTTATTTAATTGATTTCTATAGAGTTTATATTCATTTTCTTTATTTTTATTTGTTTTGTTATTTTTGAATTTTTTGAATAATTTGTCTCTAATTAGGCAACATTTCACCAGTTCTTCGTTAATCCACGGACTAGAGGATCGTTTTTTATGTAATTTTTTAGTTTGGTAAGAACTACTATAGATGTCAGCAAATTGTTCATGTATTTTATTATATATATCGTTAGTATTGTTTATATTATTTATAATATCATTCCATTTAATTTCCTTTATTTTTAAATCAATTAAATAGTTATTTAGTTTTTGCTGAGAAGTGTTGTTTTCCGAACCCTTATTATTAGCATTTACTTGTTGATTGAGAGAACAAAAGAGAGTGTAATGATCAGAAATTGTTGTTGCAATTATCGATGCGTGTGCTTGTGTATTAGACTCATTGATTTTAACAAATAAGTGATCAATACAAGAACTTGTTTTTTTAGTTACATCTTCTCTTGTACTCTCATTTATTAAACACTGCATTCCATTTGACGATAGCATGTCCAGATATGTTGTTGTTGTTTTATTTTCTTTTTTATATTTATATTCATATCTCCCACGATAATAATCTCTTGCTTTTTGTTTATTTGGTTTATTATTGTATCAATTTCACTAATAAATTCGGGGATTTTTGATCAGGGGGGCGGTAAATACAAATAAGTGATATATTTTTGTTGTTACAATTAATTTCTGTTTGTATTATTTCACATGCATTTGTATTTATATGAGTTTGTGTAAAATTTAAACAATCTTTGATGTATAAAACAATTCCCCCTCCTTTTCCTTCCCTATTCATAAATATTGAGTTAAAGCCACGAATATTATAAAAATTGTTTTCATTATTGTTTATGTTTGTTTCAACGAGTATTATTATTTTTATTTTATCGATAATTTGATTTATTGTTACAAGAAAAGATGAAAAATTTAGACGAAGTGATCTAATATTCATATAAATTAAAGACACATTATGATTTAAGTGTTCTTTATCTAATTGGTGAAAATGTGTTATACTTTGTTTATGAATTGTATTCATTTTTTATTTTTATAAACAAAAGTATAATTGTAAAAAGTTTTTTTTTTTTTATTTTTTTATTTTTTAGTTGAATAAAAATTGTTTTATGAAAAGAAAATTTTAATTTGTAGCATTTATTTGTTCAATATCGGTGGCGTTTTTAATAAATATAGATGGCGTGTTTTCAGTTCTACGAGCGAAAATGTTACCATTTCGAACCCAAACATATTTCCAATTAGCTTCATGTGCTTTGGTTTTGGCAATCCACAATAACCGACGATTATTTAAAGTTAATTGGTCATTAATGTAAAGGTATTTGCTGCTAATTTTGTCACCATCAGTGTTAATAATATGTGCATCCACTCTGTGTCGTTTTATCTTACTCATGAGTTCTATTTTTTTGTTAAGAGATGAAAATTCGATGATAATCTTATCTTTTTGTCTCTTAAGACGATAAGCCTTCTCAATATCAGCATCATTAATTTCGACTTCAACCGATGCACCAATTTTTTTAATAACATCAGTAGCTGATATTTGCTCATTTGTGATGCTCTTAATTTCAATGTTTTTCACAATTAATTGTTGCTCTAGTTTATTCATACGACTGTCTATAGTGTTGATTTGCATTTCTCTCTTTTGGTCTTTTTGTTTAAGGTCATTAACCTGAGCTACTAAGGTAGTCAGTGTGCTTGTTATAGTTGTGAGTGCTGATTGTATTTCTCCTTTTATTTGTGTATTTAATGTATTGACAGTGGTAGCCAACATTTCGATCTGTGTCTTAATTTCCTTTATATCAACTTTTAGCTCAGATACATCTGATTGAACTGAACATAAGTTTGAGTTCACAGTGTTAAGCGATAGTGAATCCTTGTATTTTTTTGCATTATTATTTTCCTTGGAATCATCATCTTCGCGCACTTGTTTTTGTTGATTATTTTCATCAAAGACAAAGGCCTGATAAATATTGTTTGGGGACCTGCTGCGAGGTTTACAAATGTGACACCTCCAGTTCATCTTTCTCTCACCGGTCATAGTTGAATATGTAGCTTCAGAGAGAGGAGAACACGAAGAGAAATGGTAATTAGAATTGCATCCAAAACATCTTACGTACGTAGGTGTATGGATGTCGTTTTTGCATTGGCTACACACAACTTTACTCATTTTATTTTATGTTTTACTAAAACTTTTGATTTTAAATATTTATGTTATATATTTTTAACGTTGTTTAATTAAAAACTAGCACTAATTATGATTTATACACTTTATATAATTTTGAAAGTATCTTTCTTTATTTATTATATATTTTATAATTTATTTTTAAAAAACCAGAAATTTATTTTTACGCTTTAAGTTAAGAGAGAAAATCAATAAAACACGTCTGTTCGCAACGAAAACTGAACTAGAACTGAACTAGAACTGAACTAGAAATGAACTAGAACTGAACTAGAACTGAACTAGAACTGAACTAGAACTGAATTAGAACTGAACTAGAACTGAACTAGAACTGAACTAGAACTGAACTAGAACTGAACTAGAACTGAACTAGAACTGAACTAGAAATGAACTAGAACTGAACTAGAACTGAACCAGAACTGAACTAGAAATGAACTAGAACTGAACTAGAACTGAACTAGAACTGAACTAGAAATGAACTAGAACTGAACTAGTACTGAACTAGAACTGAACTAGAACTGAACTAGAACTGAACTAGAACTGAACTAGAACTGAACTAGAAATGAACTAGAACTGAACTAGAACTGAACTAGAACTGAACTAGAACTGAACTAGAACTGAACTAGAACTGAACTAGAACTGAATTAGAACTGAACTAGAACTGAACTAGAACTGAACTAGAACTGAACTAGAACTGAACTAGAACTGAACTAGAACTGAACTAGAAATGAACTAGAACTGAACTAGAACTGAACCAGAACTGAAATAGAACTGAAGTAGAACTGAACTAGAACTGAAGTAGAACTGAACTAGAACTGAACTAGAACTGAACTAGAAATGAACTAGAACTGAACTAGAACTGAACTAGAACTGAACTAGAACTGAACTAGAACTGAACTAGAACTGAACTAGAACTGAACTAGAACTGAACTAGAACTAAACTAGAACTGAACTAGAACTGAACTAGAACTGAACTAGAACTAAACCAGAACTGAACTAGAACTGAACTAGAACTGAACTAGAACTGAACTAGAACTGAACTAGAACTGAACTAGAAGTTAACTAGAAGTGAACTAGAATTGAACTAGAACTAAACTAAAACGGAACTAGAAGTGAACTAGAACTAAACTAAAACGGAACTAGAAGTGAACTAGAATTGAACTAGAACTGAACTAGAACTGAACTACAACAGAACTAGAAGTGAACTAGAACTGAACTAGAACTGAACTAGAACTAAACTAAAACGGAACTAGAAGTGAACTAGAACTGAACTAGAACTGAACCTGAACTAGAACTGAACTAGAACTGAACTTGAACTGAACTTGAACTGAACTAAAACTGAACTAGAAGTAAACTAGAACTGAACTAGAACTGAACTAGAACTGAACTAGAACTGAACTAGAACTGAACCAGAACTGAACTAGAACTGAACCTGAACTGAACTAGAACTGAACCTGAACTGAACTAGAACTGAACTAGAACTGAACTAAAACTGAACTAGAACTGAACTATAACTGAAGTAGAATCTCAACAAGATTTTGATCTAAAATTTCACTGTTTCTTCCAAAACATCTTCAGCTTTTCCTATTTGCTGAAAATGACCAAACGTTGGTCTGTCCTTTATATTTGTTTTGCTTACATTTTTTCAATTTCCTTCTTTTAAGTTTTTCTCCAGTAAACAACTGAAAACTTAAACTGTCATAATGTCATATGGTCTACTCTTAACTCTATCCTCCTCTTTTCCTCTCCTTGTTTCATCCAGTCTCTGCGGCCATTATCATCAACAATATCATCAGAGTTATGCTGCATTGTTTTTAACAGTTTAGATTAAAAAGTTCTTCATAATATTTCTTCACAGGACTCAACAGTCATAACAATATGCAACATGTTTTGTTGCAGAAAAACAACAAAAAAAGACATAAAATGGAAATTGAAGAAAACTACTTTAAGGAAAAATTGTAGAACAAAGAAAGTTATTTTTTTTTCTCCCTCTCAAAAACTTTGTTTTAAAAAATGAGCTGCTTAATAATAAGAAAAAAGAAGAGAAAACCTTAACTTGGGAATAAAAAGAAACCGCCAAGAATGAAGTAATTTTTCACAGATATTTGTTATCAGAAAAAGAACAAAAAAAAACGGAGACAAATATTACAAATCTTTTGGAAATTTAACGGAAAATCACCATTAGAAAATATAAAATTGCTAATATTTGTTTTAAAACAAATCAGACTGACGGAATTCCCTCCAAAACACAGATTTGACAAAAATACCAAAACAAGATATAAAAAAATAAATCGGTTACAATGAAATTTTTATGTTTCCTTAATGATGCCTTAAACTGACCCTTCTTATTTGTCACAATGTTAAGCATTTTGTCACTTAAACCTTGTTTTCTCTAAGGAAATTCTTCTATTAAAATGCAGTAACCCAAAAGGAGAGCAAGAGCAAGAGAGAGAGAGAGGAAAAGAATGCGAAGGACCAAAATAAATAGAAATTTAATTGGCGTGAAATCAGATTTTTTCTTTTATTTGGGTTTGTAACGAAATTAGAGTATAATAAGGCTTTTTTGGGGAAAAATGACAGAAATAAAATTCCAAAAAAAATAAGCCATCGAAATACTTAAGAAATAACTGAAATAAAAATAAAGTTTTAAATAAAGATAACTTAAACACCAAATTTTTCGCCATATCCAGATGACCTATTAATCACATATTCTAACCTCAAAGCAATTTCAACACCTCAACTCGAAAAAAAGACCTAAATATGAAAGTTAAAATTATTGTTCTAGTTTTAATTGGACTTCAGTTCTACTTTAGTTTTAGTTTAGTTACTTGTTCTTGTCCAAATTCCAGTTCAATTCCCAGCTTAGATTCCAGTTAAGCTTTACTTCGATTCTAACTCAATACTAATTCAGATCCTAGTTCAGACTCTGACTCACATTCTAGCTCAGCTACTGATTCATATTCTAGTTCAGATACAACTTCAGTTTGTAGTACAGATTCAACTTTAAATTCTAACTCAGAGTTTAATTCGAATTCAGGATCAGATTCTATTTGTAATTCTTTTTAAAAATTTAATTCCGATTTCTGTTCAGTTTGCAGTTCTGTTTCTGCTTTGGGTTCTAAATAATAATTCAGTTCACTTTCCATTTAATTTGGAATTATATTCCCGTCTTTAGTTCGGATTCTAGTTCAGATTCTGATTCAGATTCTATTTCAGATTCTAGTTCGGCTTCTAGTCTAGATTCTAGTTTAGATTCTAGTTCAGCTTATGATTCAGACTCTACTTCAGATTCTAGTTTAGATTCTAATTCAGGTTTTAGTTGAGATTCCAGTACAGATTCTAGTTCAGATTCAAGTTCATATTCTAGTTCAGACTCTATTTCAGATTCTAATTCGGTTTCTAGTGTCTAGATTGAAGTTCAGATTGTGGTTCAGATTCTAGTTCAAATTCTATTTCTGTTTTAGTTCAGACTCTACTTCAGATTCTAATTCAGATTCTAATTTAGATTTTAGTTCAGGTTCTAGTTGATATTCTACTCCAGATTCTAGTTTAGATTCTTGTTCAGATATTGATCCAGATTCTGGTTCAGATTCTAATTCAGTTCTAGCTCAGATTATAGTTCAGATTCCAGTTGAGATTCTAGTCCAGATTCTAGTTCAAATTCTTGTTCAGATTCTAGTTCGGTTCTTATTCAGATTCTAGTTCAAATTCTATTTCTGTTCTAGTTCAGACTATACATTAGATTCTAATTTAGATTTTAGTTCAGGTTCTAGTTGAGATTCTACTCCAGATTCTAGTTCAAATTCTTGTTCAGATTCTAGTTCGGTTCTAATTCAGATTCTAGTTCAAATTCTATTTCTGTTCTAGTTCAGACTCTACATTAGATTCTAATTCAGATTCTAATTTAGATTTTAGTTCAGGTTCTAGTTGAGATTCTACTCCAGATTCTAGTTCAGATTCTTGTTCAGATATTGATCCAGATTCTGGTTCAGATTCTAATTCAGTTCTAGCTCAGATTATAGTTCAGACTCCAGTTGAGATTATAGTTCAGGTAGTAGTTGAGATTCTAGTCCAGATTCTAGTTCAAATTCTTGTTCAGATTCTAGTTCGGTTCTTATTCAGATTCTAGTTCAAACTCTATTTCTGTTCTAGTTCAGACTCTACATTAGATTCTAATTTAGATTTTAGTTCAGGTTCTAGTTGAGATTCTACTCCAGATTCTTGTTCAGATATTGATCCAGATTCTGGTTCAGATTCTAATTCAGTTCTAGCTCAGATTATAGTTCAGATTCCAGTTGAGATTATAGTTCAGGTAGTAGTTGAGATTCTAGTCCAGATTCTAGTTCAAATTCTTGTTCAGATTCTAGTTCGGTTCTAATTCAGATTCTAGTTCAAATTCTATTTCTGTTCTAGTTCAGACTCTACATTAGATTCTAATTCAGATTCTAATTTAGATTTTAGTTCAGGTTCTAGTTGAGATTCTACTCCAGATTCTAGTTTAGATTCTTGATCAGATTCTGATCCAGATTCTGATCCAGATTCTAGTTCAGATTCTTATTCAGCTCTAATTAAGATTTTAGTATAAATTTTAGTTCAGATTCTAGTTCAGTTTTAGTTCAATTCTTGTTCAATTTTTTCTTCAGAGTCTAGTTAAGCTTCAAGTCCAGATTCTAATTCATTTTAGCTCAGATTCTTATTCAGATTCTAGTTCAGTTCTATTTCAGTTCTAGTTCAGTTCAGGTTTTCTTAACTTTTTTCTTTAGACATTTTTTTAGGGTAGCGAACTAAAGTTAAGGTTTCGAGTTCTTTATAATTTTTTAATATATTTTTAATCCGCCTTTATTACACATTCATTAGGAGCATTTTTTTCTTCAAAATATTTCTTTGAGCTTAAAAAGGAAATGCAACGAAACCAACAAATTATTCCTTAGAAAATTATAATTTAAATCTTAATTAAAAAATGAAATTCAGAACAAAACTGAGAACTAAGGAATAAGGAAAAATATTCAGCCGATTAAAAGCTAAAGAAGAGATTTCAAAAATTTTACATTTAAAAAAATGGGGGTTTTTAATATTTCCCCAAGGATGATCCATATCCAAGAGCTTCTTCTTTTCGTTGACTGTTGTGTTTAGGAAAAAAACAGAAAAATAAACAAAATTAAAATTAAATTTAAACACAAGAAATTTATGATAAAGAAGAAGAATGAGAGAGAAAAATAAGTGTGTTTTTCTTAAGTGTTTAAGTGTTGTGAGAGTATGAGTGTATGAGAGAGTCTTAGCTTAAGTGTAAGAGGAATCTTGTTGTTGTTCTGTTAGTTGTATTATTAATAATTGTCTTTAGTTAATGTACTTAAAAGCCGGAAGCTATATATCATCAACTTGTGGTATATATAAATATATATATAGAGATAAACAACTACAACAACAACCATAAATTCTCTTTCAAATGTTATGAAGCTTTTGAAAAATCCCTAACAACTGTCTTAATGTCATTATAATTTAAGCTCAAGACAACAAAAAACTGAAAAAGAAATAAAATTATTAATGTTTAGAAAGAGAAAAGTAGATGAAGGAGCTTATGAAGGGAATTTAAGGAAAAATGTATAAATAAGTATAAAAACAACAACATGTGGATTTTATTTTCTTAATTAAATTTAATTTTAGCCATTAAAACAAACAAAAATAAATTAATATTTTTAGTCTTGTTTTGACAAAAAAATAAATTAATTTAAATTCCCAAGAAATAAAACAGATTTAAAGACAAAACAAAAAAAACTCACCTTAATTTCTTTGATTATTATACCCTACACCACCGCAAGTGGTGAAAAGGGTATATGAACTTTGTCATTTAGTGTGTAATGGAAAGAAGGAATCATATCAGACTGCATAGTGTATGCATATTTTCGATTCAAATTAAAATCTGAGTCGATTTAGCTATATCCGTCTGTCTGTCTCTCTGTTGTTGGCACTTAATCCGCATCCTCAATAATCAACAGAGCTTCATGAAATTTGGCCTGATTAGTCCCAAGAAGTTTTCTGTTTAAAATCGATTTGGTATATCAAGAGATATTGACCGATATCTTAGGTAACCTCTAAGTTCCAGCAAAGAATCCTCCTATTAGATCTCGACAAATTAAAATTAAATTTTGTCATAATATTAAATTAAAATCAAAATTTTACCAAAATCGGCTGAGTAGAAAAAAGTTTTAACTAAAAATATAACTAATTTCATGACTCATCTAGTGATCCGTGTTATGTATGAAACATAATGTATTTACTTCACGTGCATTCATGAAGGAGGGTATTGAAAATGCGGCATAACGGAAGAAAATAGTATTCTTTTCAGACAATTTAAAAATGTTATTAACAATAAAAAAATTTTAAATTGTAAATTGTTTTATATCAATTTCTGTTATACAATTTTATTATTTTGTATTGTAAATGTTTTTATAATTTGTTTTTTTTTTATTTTATTTGATATTTTTATGGAATTTTGTTGTTGTTTCAAATAAAAGTATATGATTTTGTGAACAAAAACATTTCAATTGAAAATTTTTATGAGTTCAATTAAATGTTGAAAAACAGGAGGGAATGCAAAAAAATATAACAGTAACAAAATGTTTTTTTATGGTGTCACTAACAGCTGTGTTCGATAAACTCCAATAAATGCAAAATAACCAGGAAAAAGGCAAAAAAGAGAAAAGAAACATATTGTCATTTAACGGAAAAGGGGACAATAATATGAAAACAAATAAACAGAGAAGAACAACCAAAAAACTATGTAAAAAATAAACTGTTATACATTTCTAACAGTTTTAGCAAAAACTGTTATACACATAAGAAACAATTTTTAACACCGTTAACTGTTACTAGCAGTTAAAGAAATCCATATATGTTTTAATAACTAACAAATAAACTGTTATAATTTATAACCCTTTAAAATTAACTGTTATACTACCACAAATAATATTTTACTTTAATTAATATAAATCTAATATAAAAGTTAAACTGTTGAAATAAATTCAAAATGAATTGTTATAAATATATAACAGTTTGAACAAAAAACTGGTATACACATAAAAATAATATTTTATTTTATAAACTATTATTTTAAGTTAAACCTTCTTTAGCTACATGACTACCTACCATCAAAGTGTTATAACTTTATAACACTTTGGAATTTAACTGTTATACCATTACAAATAACAATTTCTATAAAATATTTATATAAATTAAATATAAAATATTATGTTTTTTAAATAAATTCAAAATAAACTGTTATAAATTTATAACAATTTGAACAAAAACTGTTATAAACGTAAAGAACAACATTTTATTTTATAAACTATTATTTAAAATTAAATTTTTTAATTTAATGACAAACTACCAACAAAGTGTTTGTATAACACTTAGAAAATTGACTGTTATAGCACTACAGGTAACATATTCTATAAAATATTTATATAAAATAAATATAAAATATTAAGTTTTTAAAATAATTTCAAATAAAACTGTTATAATTTAGAACAGTTCTAACAAAAACTCTTATACATATAATATATAAGGTATAATTTTTATACCTTCAAAACAACTACAAAAAGATAAAAATTGTTGCCTTTTGATATTACTAAAACTGTTATAATTTTATAAAACTTTTAAAATAAACTGTTATACAATTGCAAACGATACTATATTTCAAATATATTTGTAAAAATAATATAAAATATCAAATTAAAAAAATCAAAATAAACTGTTATAAATTTATGACAGTTTCATTTAAAACTGTTATACACATAAATATGTTTCAAGCTTTATACCATATAGATCTGTGAAAGACGTTTTAATCGAAAATAAATTTAATTTAACTTTTAAAAACATTTCAAATCAGATTCGATTAAGACCGTCCGTCTGCCTGTTTGTTGTTGATACGCACGTATACACAATAATTGACAGGGCTTATTGAAATTAACCCTGAGGATTTGTTTTCCTTTTTAAAATTAATAAAATCGGTTATGTACAAAAATATAGACCGATATCTGAAATTATGTCATAATATCAAGCTGTATGTACTTCATTAACATTTCAAAAAGAAAACTTTTGTATATTGTATACGTCTGTGAGTGTGTGTGTGAGTGCGTATGTATGAAATATTAGGTATTTACTTCACACGATTTTTTGTTGAAGGGAATTGAAGATTCGGCATAGCCGATTTTAATAGCATTCTAAATTGCTCAATTGCAGTTTAAAATTGTAAATAAGTTTGAAAAGTTTCTGTTAAAGCTTGTAGTTTTAGTTTAATAAGCTTTTTGTTGAGCTTACAGAAAGTTTTATAACTATTATATGCCCTTTAGTTTGTTCCTCCCTGTTTAAGAAGGTTTCTTTTTACCTTCAATACAAATTGAAAAAATGATGGTGAAGCAAAAAAAGCTTTATTAATACATTAATTTATTAAATATAATTGAACTTTTGCAATTCCAATAAAAGCTTTTGACTAACATTAACCCAAATGTAAGTAAATAAATGGATTTAAATGAATTTAAGTTAATGGATATTTAAGCCATTGAATATTCGCTGAAAATTACCTGTATTCTCCTTAATTCCCCTTCCTCCACCCCCTCTCTTCTTCAGTTCAGAAAACCCTTAATATTGACTTATAGCTTTTAGTTTTATGACGATATTTCTCTACAAGTTCTAATTAAAACTTTATGTTTGTTTTTCCATCATCATCATCGTCTAAATGTCTTGTATTTTTAGTGTCTAATTAAAAGCTTTTTGTCTCTGAATGAAAAGTTTTTTTTATGGCGAAATTTAATGCAAAGTTTTTGCAATGACCATAAAAAGATTGAGGAAAGTTTGTTTTGCTGGTTTTTATGGACTCTTCGATTATTATGACTTGTTTTCTATAAAAAGAGGAAAACTTTTTTCCTAAATGAATATTCATGTTAAATGAATGCTTATTCATGAAGTTGTTAGAAGAATGTCATTTTTATGATTTTTTTATGTTTATTATAGACATAACTGAGTATAAAGCAGATGGAAAGGGAACAATGACATTTTGCAGAAAAAAAAGTTCAGGAGGAAATTGTCATATAAAAATTTTAAATAATTACCAAAATTTCTTTGAATGCAAATTAAAAAATGTAAAAAGCTTTAAAGTTTTCAGCGCAAAATAAAAGAGCTTAAAAGCTTTTAAAAAAGCTTTCTGCAATTCTTCAAAAAGCTCAAAATTCTACAAAAAAGCTTTAACGTTTGCACTAGCTTAAAAGCTTTATAATTCTACGAAAAGCTCTAAGCTCTTGATCTCTCCCTTAATTTGACAAATTACTTTCTTCAAACTTATCATACTTTGCCTCACTCCCTCCTCATACCCTTTCCAATTACTACTTTTTTTGCTGACCACTCAACCCTCCAGATTTTTATTCTAGATTTTTATCCCACTTGTCTCTTTTATCCCCTTTATTTATACATTTAACTTGTGTAAATCTCATGAAAAGATTATGACTTTTAAATACTCTCATACACATGCATGTCGTCTCATATAACTGGGAGAAGGACGAAAAAAAACTATAGAATATTATATAGCATTCAAATAAAATCTGTCAAGCGTGTACTCAGGAAGATACACACTTACACACATAAAAAAATGTAATATAACGATGAAATAATGTTGGTAGTAAAAAATAAGAGAGAAACATTTGGGATTAATATTATTATGTCATAGAGAGATTTATGTGAATACAAGTAAACTAAAGTTTTATATTGTTGCAGAAAATAATAAGATGGACCTTAAAAAAAATAGATGGAAAGGGAGGATAGAAAAAATCATAAAGAATTTTACTTGACTTTAAATAAAAATATAAAGATTTTAAAGAAGACAAATATGAGGAGACGGAAACGAATGAATTAGAACTGAACTAGAACTGAACTAGAATTGAACTAGAACTGAACCAGAACTGAACCAGAACTGAACTAGAACTGGACTAGAACTGAACTAGAATTGAACTAGAACTGAACTAGAATTGAACTAGAACTGAACTAGAACTGAAATAGAACTGGACTAGAACTGAACTAGAACTGAACTAGATCTGAACTAAAACTGAACTAGAACTGAACTGGAATTGAACTAGAACTGAACTAGAACTGAACTAGAACTGAACTAGAACTGAACTAGAATTGAACTAGAACTGAACTAAAACTGAACTAGAACTGAACTACAACTGTAATAGAACTGAACTAGAACTGAACTAGAACTGAACTGGAACTACACAAGAACTGAACTAAAACTGAACTAGATATGCAATAGAACTGAACTAGATCTGCACTACAACTGAGCTAGAACTGAACTAAAACTGAACAGAATCTGAATTAGAACTGGACTAGAACTGAACAAGAACTGAACTAAAACTGAACCAGAACTGAACTAGAACTGAACTAGAACTGAACTAGAACTGAGCTAGAAGTAAACTAGAACTGGACTAGAACTGAACTAGAACTGAACTAGAACTGAACTAGAACTGAACTAAAACTGAACTAAACCTGAACTAGAACACTACTAGAACTGAACTAGAAGTAAACTAGAACTGAACTAAAACTGAACTAGAACTGAAATGGAATTGTAATTGAGCTGAAGTACAATTGAATCAGAACAAGAAACTATAAATAAAAACTGTAGAATTGGAATTACACCGGAATGTAAACTGGACCCAACTAGAATCTGAACAAAATTTAAACAAGAGTTTAAAGCGAAATATCAAATAATCCATAATTAAAACTAAAATTTTAATAGATTAACATCTCATTAGTTGATTAGATTGTGGACACTCTACCCAAAAAGGAATTTTGAACTAGAACCTCAACTGGAATTTGAATCAGCATCTAAACTGAAATATAAACTAGAAGTTCAACTGGAGACGGATCAAAAACCGTAACTGAAGTTTGAGCTACAAATTGAACAGGAATCTAAATTGCAATCTAAACTAGAATCTGAAGTGAAGATTGGAATAAAATTGAAAGTAGAATCTGAAGTATAATTAAAATTTGCACGTTAATTAGAATCTGAACTGTTATTTGAACTACAATCTGAACCAATATTTTTTTCTGGAATTTGAATTGAAATCTGTACTAAAATCTCAAGTGAAATCTAAAATAAAATTGGATTAAAATCTGAACTGGAATCTGTGCTAAAGTCTAAACTGAAATTTGAACTAGAATCACAAAGCTGAAATCTGAACTGACAACTGGACTCTTAACTAGAAAAGCAATTAGTGGCTGAAAAATAATTTGAATTTGAATAATTTGAAATAGAATCTCAACTGAAATCTGAGTAAGAAACTGAACTTGAGTCAGAACTACCATCTGAACAAGAATTCAAACTAGAACCCCAACTGGAATATATAATTTAAACTGAAATAGAATCTCAAGTAAAATATGAGCTATAATCTCAGTAAAGATCCGTCTACAAATAAAAGTAAAAGCTTAACAAAATTCGGATTTGGAATCGGAAAGATAATATAAGTTAGAAACTAATAAAATAGAATTGGAATTCTACTACAATCTTATCTACAGCGTGGTCTATAATCTGTTCATTAGAGTGGCCCATAGTTTAGTATAGACTGAACGGATTAAATTGTTTCAACTTTATTTAAAGTTGATTTCCTTCAATAAATGTCGCTATGAAACTTGTATGAAACTTCCTTAAAAATTCTGTTACAAAATTAATTATTTAATTATTACTTTTTTAATTATTTCCTTAAACATATCAATTTTCATTGACGTTAAACAAATTTCTTATGATTATATATTTTGTAGTCTAAAGTTTGTTGTATTTCTGTCGTCTTTTATTTGGCAAAACTTTCCACTTTCCCCCCAAATTATATTAAAACATTGTCATTTGATATTACTCTCACTCACTCCACACCTTGACCTTCAGACATTATTATATTCATATTTTAGTCCCAAAAAAAAACTGTAAAAAAATGAAACTTCGACGACCTTTGTGTAGTCCCTGTTGTCATTGTTGTTTTATAAACATTAAAATAAATAACAAAAATAACAAATAAAAATGCTACATTCGGCTATGGCGAATTTTCAATGCCCTCCAACAGAAATGCATACATACACACGCACACATACACCCTCAAAAGTATACAACATATAAATGTTTTTCTTAAATATAACACGAAACACTTAATGAGTCATAATCTTTGTTATGTTTTTGCCCATAACTCTTTTTTCTACTGAACCGATTTTGACAAGGTTTGTAGTGATAATGAAGTAAGTAAAACTTAATATTATGAGAAAATTTCTGACTGACAATTTTACGAAAGTTTTTTGCTTCAACTAAGAGGTTGCTTCAGATATCGGTCTATATCATTTAATATACTAAAGCGATTTTGCTGGGTTTAAAAAGAAAACTTCTCAGGACCATAACAGATACCCAAGCGAAATTTCATTAAGCTCTGTCAATTATTGTTAATGTGAGCGTGACAACAACAGAAAAAACACACAGATAAACAAGCGGACAGACAGGGAGACAGACAGACAGAAAGACAAAGCTAATTCGACTAAGATTTTGATTTAAAGCAAGAACATATATATACCATATGGGATCTGAGATTATTCCTTCTTAGCGTTACACACAGGATGACAACGTTAATATACCCTCACCACTTGGTGGTGGAGATCATAAAAACAAAACAAAACAAAAGAGAGAAGAAGAGAAACTTTTTTACAAAAAGTAAATGAAATTTTAATTTAAATAAAATTTGTTAAGAAACAACAAAAAAACATAAACTTATCATCATATTACATTATTTTATTATATTTTACCTTTATTGCATTACAACAACATCAACAACCACAACAACTTTAACAACAATAACCAACTACAAGTAAAATAAATAAATTGAAAAATGAAAAGAGAATGAGAGAAGGAAAAAAACAACTACAACTACAACTACATTCACACAATTTAATTTGCATAATGGGAATAAAAAAGGTATAAATACATTTTTTACCTGTAAATATGCAGCACTTTATTTAAAGAACTTCAAATATAAATTTCTATACAAACAAACAGCTTCTTCATGTTTAAAAATCTCCTTCTGCTTTCTCTCTACAACAAATACAATAAACAACAACAAAATATATATGAACTTTATTAAACAACATTTTGCCTACACCTTTTGTGTAAGTGTAACTGACTCCCTGCTGCCTGAGTTCTCTTAACAATTGCTGGGCGGTAAAGTTATAAATTGAAAATGCTACAAAACAACAACTACAAAAAAGCCCACCTAATGGAGCAAAATCTTAAGTATAACTTTTATTGTGTAAAATCCTTCTGGTTTCACAGAGGGCTTTTAGAACAGGAGAAATAGGCTAAAGTCTAGTTAAATATACCAGACTAAGCCACACAACGCCTAAGTGTCTGCAATGTAAAATAATGTTTTTTATTTAGTTCTCTCTCTCTCTCTGTTTCTTGCAATTGCATGAGTGTGTAAATTAATATTTGTAGTGGTTTTAGTGTAGACCATAATACATTAAACAAATGCCATAAAACTTAAAACTACGTTGGGTCAAAAAAGGCTTACATTAAAGACTATATAGTTGAGGCTACTGATTTGATAGAAGAATGGACTTTAGGCGATAATCGAGACTACACAGCAAATTATAATCGATATTATAAGTTAATTAAAATGGCAGAAATTGGTCGTAGAATATAATAAAAATTATGGATCAGTTTTTGGATGGTCTATAAAAGGCTTAAAGGCAAGACTATATAGTCGAGAATATAGATCAGAATCGAACAAACTAGATCATAAACTATATTAAAAACTATGGACCAGATAAAGTATAAATTTTACCCAAGAATTGCTAGTTTATAGATTTAATCTAAGTCTAGATAAAAGACTTAACTATTAACGTAAATTGGGACCACTGATCTGATTACAGACCACACTTGAGCTTATAAGTAGACTAAATAATACACTACAGTTTAAACACTATAGACAAAACTATAAACAAACTATTGTCAAGAATAAGCTATGGACTATATTTAGGCCAGATATCGTACTATATTGTAGACAATTGGAAGGCTGTAGGTCAGATTAAAATCCGAAATGTATAGCAAAGGCAATGGACTCTATTGTAGTCAAAATTATAACCAAATTTTAAAACTATAATCAGACCTTTAGTTTATAATAAGGACTACATTTAAGATATGAATGTACTTAAGATTTAGACAAATAATTCCAAGATTAAAAGTAAATTGTGAGTAACAAATTTAAGCGAGATCATAAACTAAATTGTAGACTTGACTGGAATTTAGTTCAGAACAGAATTAAAAGTAAAATCTGAAGTTGGATTGGAGGTGGAATCTGAGAATAGATTATTCATATGATTCTGGTCTAGAATCTGAACTAAAATCTGAACCAGATTTCGAACCAGAATCTTTGTTAGAATCTTAACTGAAATATAAACTAGAAGCAGAATATTAAGCTTAAATCAATTCTGGACCCGAATCTAAACTAAAATCTGAATTTGAATTTGAAACAGAATCTGAACTTAAATCTTAACCAAAAACCAAACTAAAATCTGAACTTGAATTTGGAACAGAATCTGAATTAGAATTTAAATTCTGAACTTAAATTTTAACCAAAATTTAAACTAAAACCTAAGCTAAAATCTGAACTACAATCTGAAATAGAATCAGATTATGAATCTAAAATATATTCTGAACTAGAATCTGAACTTAATTCTGAACTAAAATCCGAACTAAAATCTAAGCTAAAATCTAAGCTAAAATCTGAACTACAATCTGAATTAGAATCAGAATATGAATCTAAAATATATTCTGAACTAGAATCTGAACTAAAATCTGAACCAGATTCTGAACAAGATTCTGAAGTTAAATTCAAATAAGATTTCGAATAAGAATCTGAACTAAACTTTTTAATAACTTGATTCCGAACACTAAAATCTCGACCAATAACCGAACTAAATTCTTAACTAGAATCTAATCCAAAGTCTAAAGAATCCAAATTCTGAATTATATTTCTCACTGAAATCGAAAATTTTTGGTATATTCCAAACTGAAACACGTGTAAGCACATGAACTTAAATCTGAACTAGATTCAGAACAGGAATCTTAGATTGAGAATTAAATTCTGAACTAGAAACTGAACTAGATTACGAATTATAACCTCAACTAGAACCTAAATTATAGTTCTAACTATAATCTGAACTCGAATAAGAATATAAAACTTATCAAGAATCTGATTTAAAAACTGAACTAGTATTTGATCCAGAATCTCAACTAGAATCTGAACTAAATTCTGAACAAGAATTCGAGTTAGATTTTGAATTGGAATCAAGAATTTTAAGTAGATCTTAGGTGGATTCTGAGCTAGAACTCTCAGAAAAATAGGCAACAAGAGTATAAACAGTTGAATAGAAATAACTGCACTATGGGATGAAAAAATTCAAAAAATCTATTTTTTTTTTTTACTTTTTAAAATGTTTGTGTCATTGTTTTCACCAAAAAATTTTATGATTTATATCTTTTTGTACCTTTTGTGTCATTCGCCAAACATGAATAACTACTTCTGCTTATTTATTCACCCACCAAACGTCTGTCTGTCTAGGCTGAGTTAATTTATTCTATTTACTTTTTGTATTCATACTCCTGTTACAGGTATTATTCAACTCAATTTACACTTTAAATGCGGAAATTTACATTACAACTGGGAAATACGTTTACAACCCAAAAAAAAAGGAACAGAACAAAAAAGTAGAACTCTTAAACAAATAGACAGAATGAAGAGAAAATAAAATTCACCTTCGTAAAAAAAAACAAACGAAATGAAACAGAAAAAAAGTTGTTTTTAAGTAAATCAGCCAAACCAACCAACCACTCAACCGGGCAAAATGCAGATAAAACTGTCAGACAAATAAACAAGAAAACGGAAAAAGGAAATTTCACAACAAAATCTAGAAAATTAAGATGAAATCTTGGAATCCATTTTAGACATTCAAATTTTTGGTGTTTAGAATAAACAATAATTTTTTTTGTTACAAAGACGGACAAAAGAAACGTTACAGGGAGTAAAGTAGATTTAATATGCCCTCCACCATCGAAAGTGGTGTAGAGGGTTTATTAAATTTGTCATTTCATGTGTAACACTAAAAAGAAAATATCTCAAACACCATAATATATAAATATTCTACTGCATCAAATTAAAATCTGAATCGATTAAGCTTTATCTGTATGTCTGTATGTCTGTATGTCTGTATGTCTGTATGTCTGTATGTCTGTCTGTCTGTCTGTCTATCTGTCTATCTATCTTTCTGCCTGTATTTCAGTTGTTGGCTCACTCACATCCATAATAATTGACAGAGCATGATTAAATTTGGCCTAAGTATTTGTTGTAGTCCTGGGAAGATTCCTTTTTAAATTCAGCAAAATGGAATTACTATATTAAGAGATATGGATCGTTAACTGAGGCAGCCCTTAAGTTCAAGCGAAGTACTTTCGTAAAATGTTCAATTAGAAATCGATAAATTGAAATGAATTTTTGCTATAATATTAAGTTATATATATATATATCGTATTACTGTTCCATATCCAATTATCAAAATCGGTTCAGTACAAAAAAAACTTGTAGTCAAAAATATAACTAATTTTATAACTCGTTAAATGTTTCTCTGTTATATTGAAGAAAACCGTTTTCATGTTGCATACGTTTGTGGGTGTGTATGTATTACTTCACATGCATTTGTGGTGGAGGGTATTAAAAATTCGACATTGCCGAATATAGCAATTCCACTTGTTTTGTTTTGCTTTATTACCATTTTTGTTTTGTTCTATTTCTTTCATATTCAATTTTAAGGTAAAAATGCAAAAGTATTTGTTAAACCGGAAATGGGGGATGGAGGCATAAATTTATACACAAAAATTTACAGCCAGCTGTTGAGGCATAACACTGTCTTAGCATAAGCTATAAGGCAGGTAGGACCAACAATAATTTCCATCAAGGGCTTTATGCTACTTAAACTTTTTCTATAATCCCCTTTTCTGAATTTCTTTAAATTTCCATATGTTTTGGCTCAACTTCTCTGAGAAAAAAATCCTAAAAAAATAAATCCCTAAAACAAAAATTAAATATTAATTTTAAAGCAACAAAAACAATAGAAAATTCGAAACTCTATTGCCCGTCTACAGCAGAAATAAAAGTATCCTTTCAATTTCAATACGAGTAAATTTGGAAATACAAAAAAATCCAACATTTTTCACTTCATATCACACATTTTAAAAAGTATCAAAATAAATAAGAATGCTACATTCGGCTATGCCGAATCTTAAATACCCTCCATCATAAATATATATTAAGTAAATACGTTATGTTCGTTCATACACAATCACATATAAACTCACTGGTGTATACAATATATAAACGTTTTTCTTAAATATAACACGAAACACTTAATGAGTCACAAAATTAGTTCTATTTTTGTCTATAACATTTTTTTAACTGAACCGATTTTGATTTGTCGATTTATTATTGACAATTTTTTGCCTAAACTTCGAGGTTACCTCAGATATCGGTCTATAACTTTTAATATCCCGGCTAAATTTCTTTAAGCTCTTTCAATTATTATGGATGTGAGCGTGCCAACAACAGACAAACAAAAGGACATAGCTAAATATCATATTCATATATTGATTTGATGCTAAAATATGTATACATTATGGGATCTAAGATTATACCTTTTTAGTGTTTCACACGGAATGACAAACTTAATATACCCCCTTCACCACTTGTAGTAGTTGAGGGTATAAAAAAAGAATGTTGATAAATTTGAAAACATTGAATAAATATCAAAACAAAAACAAAGATGTTAGAATATTGAAAACTGGCAATATTGAGTAAATTAGAGAGATTATTTTAAATGGAAAATTTGTATAACAATTTACACATATAAAACAAGACTTAACACGTTTCAATAGAAGCTTAAAGTAACAGTTAAAAAGCCTATAAAAGGACACACAAGATTTATAAAATGACAATACAGATCAAGCACTTTATGGGCCATATTACTGTCCACTCTATAGTATTCATCTTTAACTTTAATCAAATTTACAAATTCACCACCTTGACGTATGATTAATATTAATTATTGAATTATTTAGTTTAATGTTTTATAACTTTAAACTTTAAGATTTCAGTTTAGATTTTAATTTAGATTCTGGTTCAGTTTATAGTTCATATTCTAATTTAGATATTTGATTACAGTTCACATTCCAGTTCAGTCTTTAGCTCAACTTCTAAGTCAGATTAAAGTCTTTATTTTGGTTCAGACTTTAGTTCAGATGTCATTTTGGATTCTAGTTCTTGGATCGAATTCAAATTCTGGTTAAGAATATAGTTCAGATTCTAGTTAAAATTCTAGATCCGATTCTTGGTCATATTCTAGTTCAGATTCAGTTTTTCCTTCATATCCGCTGTAGTCTAGTTTGGCGTCTGATCTTTATAATTATAATCTATTTAGTCGAATATTGTTTGGTCTATTATTTCTTTCTCTTCTACAATATAGTTAAAAGATATGAATAGAGTTTACACTATAACATACTCTGTAGACTCAGCTGTCGTTAACCCCATAATCTCATCTATAGTTTGTTCCATAACCTTTATATCCCTGACTAAAGTGCAAATTGCATTCAAGTTAATTATTTCATTATTTATTTTAATTAAAATTCAAAATAAAAGTCTATTTATCATCTCGTTAAGAAATATTTAACGATGAAATTCTATACGATTTCCTTGATTACTTTCATTTCTTAAAAAAATTTTCATCGAAAATTGAAAATTTTCTTTATAAAAATTGGAATGAAAACATAAAAATTCTGTTTCCTCTGAAGGCGAAGCAAAAGAGAAAACTTAATTCAATTAAAATTGTTACTTTTTATATTTTTTTCCATTAAAGATAAACTTCTTGGTTTCTGGAAGTAAATATTTTATTTAAGGAAAATCTTACTTATATTCTCGTCTTTTACACATTACATTACCTACAAACAACAGTAATTGTATTAATTTCAATTTCATGTCTCTCTTTTTTTTCAACTTTTTATACCCTCCATCATCACAATTGATGAACGGGGTATATTAACTTGGTCATTCCGTATGTAACGCTAAGAAGAAATCATGTTGGACCCCATAATGTATATGTGTTCTTGCATCAAATCAAAATCTGAATCGATTTGACTATGTCCATCTGTCTGTTATTGGCATGATTACATCCATAATAACTGGAAGAGCTCAATGAAAATCGGTCTGAATATTTGCTAAATTGTCCTGAGAATTTTCCTATTAAGTTCAAGCAAAAAACTTTCGATAATTTCTCAATTATGATTCGACAAATGTACTCCATTACCAATTATCAAAATCGGTTCAGTAGAAAAAAAGTTATATCCAAAAATATAACTTATTTTAAGAGTCTTTAAATGTTCCGTGATATATTTAAGAAAAACTTTTATATATTGTATACGTGTGAGTGTGTATGTGGAAAAGATAATGTATAGACTACACATGCAGTTGTGGTGGAGGGTATTGAAGATTGGGCATAGCTGAATAGAGCATTCTCACAATTGGGTTGGTAACGCTAAGGCGGAATCATCTCAGACCCTTATAATATATATATATATATATATATATATATATATATATATATATATATATATATATATATATATATATATATATATATATATATATATATATATATATATATATGTATATATATATATATATATATATATATATATATATATATATATATATATATATATATATATATATATATATATATATATATATATTCTTGGATCAAGTCAAAATCTGATTCAATTTAGCTATGTCTGTCTGACCATCGTTCATCTGTCCATCTCTCTGTCTCTCATACCTACAATAATTGACAGAGTTCAATGAAATTTAGCCTCAATATTTGCTATTGTCCTGAAAAGTGTCCTACTTAAAACCAGCTAAATTGGTTCAATATATTAAAAGATACAGACCAATATCTGAGGCAACCTCTAAGTTAAGTGTTCCCGAGTTATATTTTATAAAAACATTTTTGTGTATGAACGCACATAACGTATTTACTTAATACGCATATGTGGCGGAGGGTATTGAAAATTCGGCATTGCCGAATGAAGCATTCTTACTTGTTTAATTTCCATGTTTGCCAAACAATTGTGGTTTTTTTGTGTTGCTTTACCACACGTTTTGCCATTTTTCAAGATTTTTTATAACACTCTGATTCTGATGATGATGATGCTATTGCTGCTGTTGCTGATGATGATGACGGTGATGAGGAGAGAAACGTAGCCTTAACAACGTCCTCATCAACAAGCCACATCATAAAGCCAACTCATTTCTTTTTTTTTTTTTCGCTGCTTTCATTCTTCCTTTACGCTATAGACTCAGTCATTCATTTGTGGTTTAATTTGGTATTATTTTTTTATATCTTGGTATTACCTCCCCCCATTGCTTTCTTCCCCCCCCCCCTTTTCACCACATTTTGGCACAAACACCATTTTGTGTTGATATTAATTACGTTTGTGAGAGAAAAATGAAAAGTGAGGTTTCCGTGATTGTAATGAAAATTGTAAAGAATTGAAAAGAAAAAAAGAACTGAAATTAAATTGAAAAATCTGTAAATGAGTTGTTGAGCAAATATTTATGAGTATTTATGTATTTATTGTTGCTTTAAAGTATGAATTATGATTATTTACCATTGATTTTTTTTGCAAATAAAAAGTAAATAACTATAATTAAGGGAAAATGAAGATAAATTGAAATATAATTAACAGCTATGATTTAAGCTCTAAACAATGTTTTAATAGCTATTGACTTTTGATAAAAAATCGTTTAAATTATGCTTCCTTTTTTTAGAAAATTTGAATTTTATAAAAAATTTTTCCTCTGGCGTATGATTGATATTAATTGAAGAGTATTTTTCTTAAAAGTACAATAACTTTAAAAGTGTAAAAGTTATTGAAGAAATTTAAAAGGCATATCACAGGCAACACTTTGAGGTTAAGTTTACCATATAAATATATTTCAAGGCAAAAAGCGTTACATGATATTTTTCACAGAAAATTCAAAAAATTTTATAAAGTTTTTTCACAATATTATATTTTATTCATATCAAAATGTAGATCCCTGTTCATTTTCCGGTTCCATTTATAGTGATGAATTAGCTCAGCTTCCTGTGCAGATTTTAGTTAAAAACATAGTTTTTACTCTAGTTCAAAGCCTATTTGCAGTTTCGTTCTAGTATAGATAAATTTAAGATAAGATTCTAATTGAGATTTCTGAGTTTAATTCTTCATGTTCAGATTTTCGTTTAGATTCCAAATCAGTTCAGATTTTAAATTAGACTCTTTTATAAATTTCAGTATAGAATCCAGTTTAGTTTCAAGTTAAGAATTTAGTTCAAAATTTTGTTTTGACTCTATTTCAGATTAAAGTTTAGATTCTAATTCAGTTTCAGCGAAGTTCTGATTTAAATTTTTGTTCAGATTCTAGTTGGTTTAGATGCTACTTGAGATTCATCTTAAGTTCTACTTTAACTTCTAAATCACTTCTAGTTCAGTTCAAGCTCAGACTATGCCACAGATTCTTATAAAAAGTTAAGTTCAGATTCGACTTCAGATCTCAGTTCACTTCATAGTTCAATTGCTATTTCAGATTAATATTTATGTTCAGATTTTAATTCTATTTCAGTTCTAGTTGAGATTCTATTTTAGTTCCAGTTCAGTTCTAGTTCAGCTTTAGTTCAATTCTAATTCAGATACTAATTATATTAAAGAATGATTTTAAATTAAATAGCCCCTTAAATTATGCTTCATTTTTCTGTAAATTTAAATTTTATTAAATTAACCACTCTGACGTATGATTAATATAAATTACTGAATATTTTACTTTAAATTTCGATAACTTTTAAACTATTAAAGTAAAGTTTTTCATTTAAAATGCCTAAAATAAACAACACTTTAAGGCTTCAACATAATTTTATAGAGTTTTATAAAACTTTAAATAACCTCTTAACAATTGCCCAGAATATTTTAGAACTGTAAATTCTTATTGCCTTATTTCCTTAAAATTCGCTTTAACACATTTTATTTTTTCGATCTAAAATTTAAATTATAATAAATCTCTTTTTTCTGATGCCTTTAGAAAAAAATATTCGCTTTTATCCTGCTAAAACAATATATTCTACTTCCATTCCTCTCTCTCCCTCTCTCTTTCCTTTCTCTGTAAATAAATTTCTAACAACAAAAATCTTATTATAATTTCAAGAAAATAAGAGAAAGAAGTCTACAGGCTTCCAAAGTGTTAAGGAAATATGAAAAATATGTTGAATTTTCCTTATGATAGAATTTCCATATAGTTTGCATAAATTTTAAGTTGAAAAGTTTCCCCTGCTCTCCTCCCGGATAAAAACAATTGTCTTGATGTATATTTTATTTTACTTATTTTTAGAACAGAGTGGAAAGTATTGGAGTGATAGTTGATTATGTATAAAGACAATAAGTTCTGGCTAAAAATATTATCCCCTAAAGTTATTATTGTATTTAGAAAGTGTGAAAATTGTTAAGGAAATAAGTTTTAAAAAGGAAATGAAGTGATAATGTGATTCAATTAAAATGGTTTAGGAAAATCAATTTTTTATACACAAGAAATGAGTTTAAAAGGAAAATTATAAAAAAATAATACGAAATTTATTTTATAATGTATTCAGCTAAAGTTTAAACAATTCAGCTAAAGTTTCTCCAAGAAATTCTATGAATTTATAATAATTTATATAATTAGCTTTGAAATTTTTCATTTCCTTTAAGTTTTAAGCAATTCAGCTAAGGTTAAATAACAAAAACTTTATTTAAGAGTCTATAATATAAAGGAAACTCAAGATTGAGCTCATTTAACTGCTATTTTAGCAATTCAGCTACATATTTTCTTAAGAAAAACAATTATTTAAATTTTCATTATTTAGAAATCAAACAATTTAAGTTAAAATACAAGGATTTGCCGCTATTCGGCTTCTTATTAAAACTAAGCTAATAAAATTATAATATAACATACAATTTTCTTTAAATTTTACAAAATCTTCTTGTCGCTAAACTAAACAAACTGAACAATTCAGCTAAGGAATTTAAGTAACTTTAAAATATTAATTCAGCTAAATTTTGAACAATTCAGCTGAGAAACTTTAGTTAAAATTTTATATTTCAATTTTAAAATTAAAAATTTGCATGGCAATTTAATAAAATTCTTAAATTATGATATTCAGCTAAGTTTTAAACGATTCAGCTCAGTATCTTTCTTACAAAATTAATACTGTTGTCATAAATTTTACAAAATCTTTTCCAGTTTGTAAATTTTTTTGCAATTCAGCTGAGGAATTTTACAAAATCCTTTAAAAATATTTACTTCAGCTAAGTTTAAGATAATTCAGCTAAGAAAAAATAAAAGATTTCTAGAAATTCTACAAAATCTTCAGAATCTTGTCATTAAGCTAACTTTAAACAATTCAGCTAATGAATTTTAGTTAAAAAATTAATAATTTAATAAAACATAACATGTAAATTCAGCTAAATTTTAACAATCCATCTTCTTTCTCAATTCAGCTGTATAAACTTTCTAACAAACACAAACTATTGATATTAACGTAACAAACTCTTTTTAGTTATGAAATTCAGCTAAGTTTTTGAAAATTCAGCCAAGTTTTTAAGATTTCAGTTTAGGTTTTTGCAATTCAGCTGAGAAATTTTGTTTACAAAACGAAAAAAATAAAAGTTTGGGCTTATTCAGCTAAAATCTAACCTATTCAGCTGAATATTAAATTTATACAAGAATTAAATTAAATTTGATTTAAAAATTTTCAGTTAAAAATTATTTTAACAATTTTTAAATATTTTTTAATCTTCAACTACAAAAAACAAAGAAATCATAACAAAAACAAAAACCACAATTGCAAAATATTTAAATACAATTTATTGCATAATATTCGTTTGTAAGTGTATGTGTGTATACGTATATGTCTGTATTTATGCAAGAACAACACTCAAATTTTTAATTTCCTTGGTTGGCGAAAAATCACCATAGTTAAAACAACAATAATACTAACAAAAACATGTTAAGAACATAAAACTTACATGCACACACATACACACACCTATAAATATTTTCTTCCTGTATACAAACACACGTATACAACATAAAAAAAGAAACCTTAAATATCAACAACAAAAACTAAATGAAATTGTATGTCAATGTCATTTAAACAAATACGCAATTTTTACACACATATGAACATCAACATACATATACACCCACATAACTTTATATTACTCCCTAAGTTCTCGTTTTTTTTAAGTCTCCATAAACTTTCCAGCCAGCTTTCATTTACACATGAGTGTGTAAATGGTTTAGTTAAATTCAAAGAGACAAAGAGTTTTAAGCAAAAAAAAAAAAAAAACAATGAAAACAACAACAAAAAACGAAAATATTGGTAAACATCAATAAACAATTCATTCACAACTACAACAACTATAGATTGAAAAACAGTTATTTTTGTACTCCCAACTCCCTCTCTTTTCATAACACTCATGCTTACACACTCATATCACTTAACCAAATGGAAAAATATTATTGATGTGTTCAAAAAGGAGAGAGAGAGAGAAAAACTGTTAAATCAATGAAGCCAAGAGACTGTAAACAGAGATGGAAAATCGACTAAATACAAACTAGAACTAAAGTAAAACTTAGATATTTCTAAACGGGAATATGAACCAGATTCTGAACTAGAATTTGTACTAAAATCTGAACCAGAATCTAAATTAATTAAAAAATTAGAATCTGAAAAGGAATTTACAAAGAATCTTGAATATAATCTGAATTATAATTTGAAATAGTGTCTTAATAAGAATATCAACTTAATAATGAGCCAGAATCTGAACAAAATTTAAACTTAAATCTGAACAAAAATCTTAATTACAATCTGAGGTTAAAATAAAAATCTGAACTGGAATCTAATAAAGAACCTTAGATTAAATCTGTACTAAAATGTGGAACTAGAATCTGAACTGTAACCTTTATTTACAGCATCACTTTCCTATCCATGATACATTCGATAATTGAACATATCAAAAAGGTTTCTTCAAAATTAAGTAGAATCTGAAGCTTCTTTCTTCTTCTTTCTTTTATTTGGTTAAATGAAAAATCAAGGTATTTTTCTTCCGCTCCCCCTCTCACCAACTGTCATATGTTCTACAATTGTCATATACAACTCTTTGTCAAAATCAAATCTAAACACTTAACAACAAAGTGATTTGTTGTTACAACAAATGTTTTAGCCAGAAGAAGAAGAAGATGAAACGCAACAAGAAATCGAAATAAATCAAACAATAACAACAAATTGAAAAATCAAGTTAGACATCAAAAAAATATATCAACAACAATATTGTTAACAAATACATACAAATATACATACATGTGAATGTATGCATAAGAAAAAAATAAGAAAATATGTGTAAAATTTGTGTTGATAAGCCAGAGGCTGAAAGGTTTCTCAATATTTTTTGCCAAAATACACATACTAACACAGAGAGAGATAGATGGAAGGACAGACAGACAATAGTTGTGATGAAAATTGGAAATAATGATATGGATCATCATGTTATTTAGGAAAACAATAAACATTAAGTGTTCTCAGGAAACGTCATCAGATTTAAAGTGTGGAATGAAGAGAAGGAAAGAGAAGGGAAACGAAGTGATGGCAAGAAGAGAAGAGAGGTAAAGATAGAGAAGAAAATAAAATAAAAGAGAAGAAAATAAAAAGAAAAGAGAAGAGCAGAAAAAAGAAGGGAATAGAAAATAAGTGTTAGAAAGGAAGAGAATAGAAGAGAATAAAATAGAAGAGAAAAGAAAAGAAAAGAAAAGAAAAGAAAAGAAAAGAAAAGAAAAGAAAAGAAAAGAAAAGAAGAGAAGGAAAAGAGAAGAGTAGGGAGGTAAAGATAGAGAAGGAAAGTAAAGAAAAGAAAAGAAAAGAAAAGAAAAGAAAAGAAAAGAAAAGAGCAGAAAAAGAAGAGATAGAAAGGAAGAGAAGTGAAGAGAAGTGATGAGAAGTGAAGGGAAGAGAGAAGAAGAGAAGAGAAGAGAAGAGAAGAGAAGAGAAAAGAAGAGAAGGAAAAGAGAAGAGAAGGGAGGTAAAGATGGAGAAGGAAAGAAAAGAAAAGAGCAGAAAAAGAAGGGAATAGAAAAAAAGAGATAGAAAGGAAGAGAAGTGAAGAGAAGTGATGAGAAGAGAGGAGAAGAGAAGAGAAGAGAAGAGAAGAGAAGAGAAGAGAAGAGAAGAAGAGAGGGAAGAGAAAAGAAGATGCAATAGTTCACATGATGTTTCTAAAACCAAAGCATTTTGAAAAGAGCTCCCAACACATCCGGTAGAAAATCAGAACGTTTAGCTTAGTTCTCGGTCTATTAAGTACAAAAAGATCAATCTTATGAAATCTGGCTGATTTTTTCGCAACTTTCTGGTCAGAAATTTTATGTTGCTAATGTTCGAGGCAGAAGCATTAAAAATTTCTCAAAAAGTTCTTGGCATGGGCAGCATTATGCAGTTGCTGCTAAAGAAGCCAATCATTTGTTACAACGGGTTTTATGAAAAAAGGCTACTTCCATTCATAAGACTTCATAAGGTGTCCAATTATTTTTGGTCTGACATATCATCCCGTCACTATGGTAAACAAGCCCTTCAATGGTACAAGAACAATAATGTGATACTTGTAGCAAGAGAGACAAATCTGAATTAGAATGGAACTATAAAATTTATAAGAATCTGAACTATGATCTCAACCAGAATCTCAAATATATGAACTAGGAACAGAAATGAAATCTGAACTTGAATCTGGATTAGAAGAACTTAAAACTGAATGACCCAAAATCTAAATTAGAATCTGAAGTATAATCCAAATTAGGATCTTCATAATTATGTAAAGCTAAATCTGAATTACAACCTCCAAACTGCTTGAAGCTAAAAGAATTAAAGAGCCTCAAAAAAACCTGTCCAAAAGTGTGGTAATTTTAAACGGAGATGGACTACCTGGTCGACTTAAGATACTGAAAGCACCATAAAAATGTTAATGAAAGTTTTTTTCCGAAAAAAGATTCAAAAATTCCATCACTTGGGATTAAAACTCTAAAAAAATATCTTATATTGTAGACTATTGAAAGTTTGTATTACAGATTTTCAAAGAGTCTTAATAGGTCCAATGTTAGACTTGATTATAAATTATTAAATATTACTAATTATAGACTACTGAATATTCAATTCAAAAGATTGTAAATTAAAGACTAATTTTGTGTTCCGATTATAGACTATTTTAGAGACTTTATTAGAGTCTTTTTATTAGTCTCATTTATAGACTATTTAGTCCATTTATAAAGTCCATTTAATTAATAAGATTTGAAACATTAGTTAATAGATTAATATTTAAATTTAGTCTAGCTACTTATATTCACTGAAGACTATTTTATAATCTCGATTTTAGTTTATTTTTAGTCGTATTCAAAGACTATTTAATAGCCAGGATTATAGACTATTAAAAACTTTTGATTATACACTCTTAAGTAACCTTGATTATTGACTCACTATTAAATAGTCTCATTTTGTTTAGCACTCTCTCTTTCTCATTTTATTTATATAAAATGTTATCTTAATTTTGATAATTCTCTGCTCTCTTTTACTATGAATTCTCTCTCAGAGTATTTCTCTTTTATTACAGTATTTGTTTAATTATTTGTTCAAAATGTAAAGCTTTTTTCTTAGTCTCGATTATAGACTATTTGATAGTCCAGATAATAGACTATTTAATAGTCTTAAATACAGAATTAATGCCTTTTTATCTGTTTTTATAAATATAAATTTTTCCTTTGATTTTTATCACATTCAAACTCTCTTTTACTATATATTATCTCTCTCTCTTTGTATTTCTTCTCTTTTTTAACACATGTTACATTATTTTTCATAATTTAAAGCATATTTTTAGGGTTTTTTCTTTAAGTGTAACAAAACATCAATATTTTTAGGTAATTTAAACTATTTGAAATAAAATTTAATTTATTTTTAAATTTTTGCTTACATTTACAACAACAAAATGTAATTATGATTGTAATCGGCTTTTAGTTATATAATTTGTAAATATTATGCTTCATTTGTATTAACTTTGAAAAATGATTTTATTTTTAACTAAAAATGGAAATGTGGTTTGAATTTTGGTTGGATCCCAACAAATGAAAATAAACAAGTTAGAATCTTACATTCGACAATGCAGAATCTTCAATACCCTTCACCACAAATGCGAGTGAAGTAAATATATTATGTTTCGTATATACACACTCACAGATGTATACATATATAAAAGTGTTTCTAAAATAAATAAAAATAAATAAAAATTTTCTACTCAACCGATTTCGATTTTTTTTTTTGGAAATGGTAATGAAGTCCAACAACAGACAGAGCGTGCCAACAACAGACAGACAAACGGACAGATAGACGGACAGACGGATATAGCTATATTGACTCAGATTTTGATTCAATGCAAAAATATGTATATAAATTAAAGGGTTTGAGATGATTCCTTCTAAGCGCAGCACACGGAATGACAAAGTTAATATACCCTCTTCACCACTTATGCTGATGGAGGTTATAATAATGTTAAATATTTGTTGGAAATTAATTTTTGCATTGATAGAGAGAATTTAAATAAATAATCAAATGGAAAATTGATAATAATAGAATAAAGTTTTTAATGTTTAAAATATGAAAAAAAATAAATGAAATTTTAAATTTTTAAATTTAACGGAAAAAGCTCATAATGATTCCTTCTTCCTCTTAACAAACATGATCAAATCTGTACTCAATTTTATAAGGCATCAATCACAAGTAAGGCTGTTATAGTCGGTGACGTCCTCTATGTAATACCCTTCACCACAATGTTTGTTATAAACAGTAGTTACGGAAAATCAATTAACAACCCTCGTATAATTTAATTTTCTTTTTTATTGTTTACTTTGCTGTACATTATTGAGTCACTAACATTTATCCGTAATTTTTGCATTTTAAATGAATTTCGCAACCCTCGTATAATTTTACACATAAATTTTTGCTTATATTTATCTTAATTTGACCAGTTATTATTTCAATACCAACTTTTATATGAGATTTATGCTGTTAAAAGTGATATGTGGTTAGAGCAGCGACCCTCGCATATTTTCACAAACATCGTTTTAGAATATTATAAGATTTACCAGTTCCAAATTTCGTTGAAATCGTTTTATATATAAGATTTTTATGACCTTTGAACCCAATTCTTGAAGCAACATTAGTACAGAAGGTTCCAGAAATAAGTAACCTGACCGAATAAGACTTCGTCCTTAGGCTAAAATATTTATATGTACCACATTTAATAAAGATATCACGAAAACTTCAACCAGTTTACAATATTTACATAAACAGCCATCCGGACAGACAGATGGACATCATTAAATCGACTCAGAAAATGAGTCCGAATCGAACAGTACACTTAAGGGCTGAGTAACACCATTTTTTCTACATACTGTGGTGTAGAGTATAGAAGTTATATCATATATTACCTGAATCGGCAATTACATTTTAACAAAAAATATTTACCTTGAAAGAAATAAGTCCTTTCACCACCACAAGTGGTGAAGAGTGTATATTAACTTTTGTCATTCCATGTGTAACGTTCAGAAGGAATCATATCAGACCCCTTAATGTATATATTTTTGCATCAAATCTGAGGCGCTTTGGCTAAGTCCTTCTGTCTACTTGTTGTTGGCACGCTCACATCCACAATAATTTACAGAGCTCAATGAAATTTGGCCTGAGTATTTGTTATAGTCCTGAGAAGTTTCCTATTTAAAACCAACAAAATCGGTTTAGTATATTAAAAAGTATAGGTCGATATCTGAGGAAATCTCTAAGTTCAAGTAAAAAACTTTCGTAAAGTCTTCAATTATAAATCGTGAAATTAGAATGAATTAAGCTGTATGTACTTGAACACCGTTCCAAAAATTATCAAAATCGGTTCAGTTGAAAAAAAAAGTTATAGCCAACTCATTAAGTATTCTGTGTTTTACTTTAGAAAAATTTTTACATAATGTATACGTTTGTTAGTGCATGTGAGAGTGTGTATGAACGAAACATGACGTAATCACTTCACTTGAATTTGTGGTGTTGGGTGTTGAAGATTCGGCATAGCCGAACATAACATTCTTATTTGTTTTCTATTATTTTTATCATAATTGAATTTCCTTGAAAAATATGTCACTTTTAGGGATTTTTGATTTAAGGAACCCACATGTATTTTTATTTTCTTTACTTTTGGGTAAAAAATTGTTAAGTTATTTATTTTATAAATTAATTTTATTGATATGTGGAAGGAATTGTTTTCAAAAAAAAAATAATAATAATAATAAAATTTCTAAGAAAATCTTATTAAAAATAAAAAAATAAGAAAACAGAAATAGAAAACAGAATAAAAACAAATGCACAATGGGACAAAAACTTAAAATATATTTTTCCACATAGAATATTTTATAGTTATAATTAGGCTAGTTTAAAGCCTTAATAGTCTCAAACATAGACCATCAATAGTCTAGACTCTAGACTATTAAGTATTCTAAAATATATCATCATTTAATAGTCTTCAACAATGACTATTAAATAATCTTGAATACATAATATTTAATAGTCTAGAAAAATTACTACATAAAAGTCTAGAATATAGACTATTTAATAGTCTAAAATATAGACATTTTAACCTTTTAGAATATAGAGCATATAATAGTCTTAAATGTAGAATTTTTAATGCTCTACATTCTAGACTATTATAACAACAGTTTAAAGTTTAGACTACAAAGGAGTCTTAAATACATTATCATTTAAAAGTCTTTCATATAGAGCATTAAATAGTCTGGAAGTCATACCACCTAATAGTCTAGAATGTATACTATTTAATAATCTTAAATATTAACTAGAATATAGACCCTAGAATGGCCTAGAATATAGAGTAATTTATAGCCTAAAATATTGACTATTCATAGTCTAAAATGTATACTATTTTTTACAAGAAAGAAAAATATTTAATTATATATTATTTAGTTAATATAGAAGTCTAAAATATAGACTATTTAATAGTCTTAAATATATACTATATAATAGTCTCTGTCACATGCTATTTAATAATGTAAAATAAAGTCTATTTAATTGTCATAATCACTTAAAATAATAGTTTTTTAATTTCAAATAAAGACTAATTTATAGTTTCTTACAGAGAGTATTTTTTAGTACTGTGTAGAGACTACTATTTAGCCTCGTATAAAGACTATTCTTTAGCCTTGTTTAGAGGCTATTTAGACTATTTATAATTGCGTCAAATGACTATTTTATGTTCAGATTTTAGTTAAGATTTAATTTTGTAGTCTAATCTATAGAATTGTTTATAGTCTTGTCAATTGATTAGTTTATAGTCTCGTCTATAGTCAAATTTATAATCTTTGTTTATAGTCTATTCTAGAACTCTAAACGAGTTCATTGTCCCGTCTATAAATTACTTTGTAGTCTCTTCCATTGACTATTTTGTAGCATCGTCTTTAAACTAATCGATAATTTCTCTTATACACTTTCCTCTAAACTATTAAACTATTTCAATTTCTAGCTAAAATACTAATATCCCTCCAAAAAACAAACAAACAAAATAAATGTTAATAAGTTATTTTTCCTATTACACTCTTATTATAACTATTACTCTCCCTCTCTCTCTCTTTCTTTTTCTGACTCTCTTCCATACTGTTTAAGATTTCCCCAGCGCTTTTCCCTAGAAACCGTTATGTTTTCATATTGTTGTTATTAAATTGTATGTGTTTTGTGTGTGTGTGTGTGAAGTTGTATATATGTGTTAATGTTATTTATATTGTTTCTCTTTAAGAAGAAAAAAAAAATGGCGCTCATTGTTGTTATTTTTTATTATTGTGTAGTTGTTGTTATTGTTAATGATGGTGGTAATGTTATTGGTATGTAGTTGTTGTTCATGAATTCTTAAACTTGTTTAGGATATGTTTATTTGTATGTGTGTGTGTGTGTGTGTGAGTTTGAATGCTCAATAAATGACAGTAATTTTAGGTGAATGTTTCATTTGTTAAGGACAAATACTACACAAAGGTATCATTATTATTATGTTTTGTTAGTTGTTGTTGTTTTTGTTATTCTAAGCTGTTGAAGAGAGTAAAAAAACCATTAAGCTTTAAAATAAAGAATACTTTTAGGAAGAAAAATGATAAATAATTTGGTCACTTGAAGTTTAACGAAAGAAACAAAAAGGGAATTAAAAAATTTAAAAGATTTTTTTTTTAGTTTTATTAGTAGTGGGGAGGGGAGACAAGGTCACAAAAGAAAATTAAATTTGTAGCCAAAATAAACATTTAAAAAATGAAAATGAAAATAATTTATATGACCTAAATTAGGGAGCAGAAAATAAGGCCAACAAATAAATTACTAAATTATAAAGTTTACTTTTAAAGAGCATAGTGTTATGTATTTTGAGGTATATATTTAGGCTGAAAATCAGTTAATAAATTAATTTAAAAAATATATTAATTAAATTTTTTATACACAAATTCTATAAATTTTAAATAAAATAAAATAGAGATTTTTCATAATCTCTGGAGGTAACTATATTTTTCTTCTTTAGAGACTATTTTACAGTCTCGCCTGGCTACTATTTTATATTCACGTCTGAATTATATTTTTTATACTATTCTTAGAACTGCCTTCTAGTCTATTTTAGAGATTACTTTATAGTCTCGTCTAAAGTCTATTTTTAGTCTCGTCTGATAAAACTCATTCAAAACTATTTCAAAGTCTCGTTGAGTGACTATCACACAGTGTTGAGTGAAGGCTTTTTCTTAGCCTGCTAAAGAAAATTGCATAGTCCGTTTGACTCTAGAGATTACTTAATAAAACACTTTCGAAACTATTTCAAAGTCTCATTCAAAGACTATTTCACAATATTGAGTAAAGACTATTTCTTAGCCTGAATCAATTTAATAGTCTTCTTTAGCAAATATTTCATATTCTTATTAAAAAAACCTTTCATACGGTGACTCTTTCATAGACTCCTCTGGAATTATTTTCATATTCTCTTGTAGAGACTGCTTTATAATATCCATTTGAAACTATTTCATCGTATCCAGTATAGATTATTTCATAGTCCCATTTAGAGATTATTTCATAGTTCCGTAAAAATACTATTACGTAGTCTTATTTATATACTTTTTAAGAGTCACATTAAAAGGCTATTTCATAGTCTCATTTATACTATACTTCATAGTCACGCTTAGAGATTATTTTGCCCTTGATAGAGACTGTGTTATAGTATCCAATTAGGACCATAATCTTCGATATAGACTATTTCATAATCTTCGATTAAGAATATTTCACAGTCTCCAGTAGAAAATAGTTCTCAATCCCACTTAAGGACTATTTAAATGTTTCCTTAAGAGACTATTTCATAGTCTCCTTTAGAAACAATTTCATTTCATTTAGGGACAATATAATATTATCGACTTTTTCATAGTCTTCTTAGAGAGTATTGTACAGTCTGATTAGGGACTATTTAATATCATTTAGAAATTATTAATTATTAGTTAATTTATCTCTTAATATCCGAATAGTTACCTTATAAATTAACTATTTCTTACCTTCCTTTTACAATATCCTTATTTTCTTAAACGAATATTTAATGTGACAAATTATTTAGTTTAAAATCTCCTTTCAAATCTGAACAATCTATTAAATTAACCCACAAATGTCTGGTTTAATCTGTCAAGGAGCAAAGTAATAAGAAAAAGATTGATTAGTAATTGAAGAGTTTGGGGCA
The DNA here is from genome assembly GCA_004302925.2 of Cochliomyia hominivorax. Classification (NCBI taxonomy): domain Eukaryota; kingdom Metazoa; phylum Arthropoda; class Insecta; order Diptera; family Calliphoridae; genus Cochliomyia; species Cochliomyia hominivorax. The sequence continues at coordinate 85,897,941 of PYHX02000495.1, read as the reverse complement.
GTAATTCCTGAACGGGAAAAGGATTTTAGGAATAATTTTGTACTTAAATAAGAGAGAGGGAGAGAGAAAATCAAGAAGCGTTTACATCTTTAAGATATTTAAATCTAATAAAATATTCTTAAAATTTTTTTAATTCCCAAAAAAATCTAAAATCACCAAAAATTCTTTTATTTAAATACAAAAATATTCATTATTTTCCTTAAATCTTTAATTTGCGAAAACTAATAGAATTTAAGGTTTTATTTGAATTTTTATACTCTCATCCACTACAAGTGGTGAAGAGGGTATATTTACTTTGTCATGCCTTGGGTAACACTAAAAAGAAATCATTTCAGACCCCATAATATACACATATTCTGATAATTTGTAGTAGTCCGATTTATAAAGTGGCTGATACCCCACCCCATGGTCCTACCAGTCTTACATTTTGGCGAATTTTTCAGTCAAAAAAGATCCTTTGAAAAGTAATTAGAACCCATTTGAATACTCCCGCTTTTACAGTTCTTTAGATATTCGATAATTAATATTTGCTTTGTATGGGAATACCTTTCCCCTTGATCCTACCCGTTCTATATTTTGATCAGTAAAACAAATTTTTGAAAACGTGATTGTGGTCAAATTTGAGAACTATTGCTGTTATAGTTCTTTATATATACAATAATCAATATTTTCTTTGTATGGGGGCACCATTCCCCATAATCTTGTCCGCCCTTCATTCTGTCCACTAAAACAGTTACTTGAAAATTTTATTTTGGCAATTGTCAACATTTTCTCCCCCTGGTCCTATCCGTCATTCATTTTGTCTAGTAAAATTGTTCCTTGATAAAGTGATTGGAAACAAATTCGATTGAATGAAGGCTGTTGTATTGGTACTACCTCTCCCCCTGATCCTTTCCTTCATAAAAAAGGAAAATATTGGAACCAAAATTTGAAAATTCTAGCTGGTATAGTTCTTTAGATATTTGATTTGCTTTGTATGAGGGCCATCTCTTCCCCTAATTATGTCCGCCTCAAATTTTGTCTTGTAAAATAGTTCCCTGAATAAGTTATTGAGACCAAACTTTAAAATTTCTCCCTTTAAAAGTTCAATAATCAATATTTGCTTTATATAGGGGGTACTTCTTCCCCTGTTCCTATCGTTTTATTAAAGAGAAACTTCTATATTTTTTATACGTTTCCGTGTGTCTGTACGAAATTTAACGTATAAATTTCACATGCATTTGTGGTGAAGGGTATTAAAGATTCGGCCTTGTTTTATGTAGAAATAAAATACAAGTTCAAATTGTTATTTTATGCTAAATGTTGTTCCAAAAAAAAAATCCCAGAGAATCCATAAAAATGTTAACATAAATTTTTACATACACATACGTATAACTGCATAATAACTCCTTCATATAACTGCATATTAGTTACTCCAATCTCTCCCTCTCTCTTCTTATCACTTTTTCAGTTATTATACTGTTATTTTACAGCCATTTTGGTATTTAGTATAAACTTGTTTCCTTTCATACTCTCTCTCTCTCTCTCCCTCTCTTAAACCCAACACTTCTGTCTCTCTCGTTTTTCATATCTCTATTTTAACAAGTGATAATAACATGTGAGTTATAGTTTGAATAATAAGTAATTCAGTATTTTGTTGTTGATGCAATGAAAACTCTCCAACACAGACACATACTCCATCACATACAAAGTAATGTTACTTTTAAACAGGATATAACAACAACCCAATAAACACTTAAACAAACGTATTTATTTCGTTTTTTTTTAAATCATCATTTGGAATATAACACAAAATAGTTAAAATTCAAAAAATGTAACTTGCAACATCTTGTTGCATAGGAATTTACATAAATTTTTCTGAAAAAGAGTAAAACTTCTTTGTTTGAGTTTAAATATAATTTTTCTATATAAAAGCAAATTCAAATAAGAAGTTAAAACTTGACTAAATAACGAATTAAAATAAAAAGATAAACAAAATATTTTTGTTTAAATGGAATTAAATAGAAATTAGGATACATTAATTAAAAGGGATTAAAGGATTCGGAATTAAATGCAAGAAAAAAATATATGCTCAGTTAAAAAGTAAAATCATTTTCATGTCATTCAAAAATAGACTCTAATTCAGATAATAGTGCAAATTTTAAATCAGGAATTAGTTGAGGTTTTAGTTTTTAGTTCGGATTATGGTTCAGATTATAGTAATGATTCTAGTTCAGATTACTGGGACGATAATGTATGGCAACAGAATTTCAGTTACATTGTCAGTTGCCAAAATTACATTATAGATGGCAACTGCCCAGTAAAGTTGTCAATTTCAGTTGCCAAATAGTAAATATTTAAGCAACTGTGTTCTCATTGTTTACATACTATTTCAAATTCTAATTTAAATTTAAGTTCATGTTTTAGATAATATTCAAATGCGGATTCTACTTTCAGATTTCTATTAGGTTTACATTTGAGTTCAGCTTTTAGTTCAAATTCTATTTTAGGTTCTTGTAGAGACTTTAATCAGATTTTGCCTTAGATTTCATTTCACATTTTGGTAAGTTTGTAGTTCAGCTTCTTGTACGGATTCTAGTTTGGATTTGATTTCAAATTTTACTTCAGATCCATAATCAGATTATGGTTAAAATCTAAATCAAACTCTAGTTCAGATTCTACTTAAAGTTTTATTTTGGATTCTAATTCAGATTAAAGTTCGCCCATAAACTCGTCAATAGTATTGTCTATAGTCCATAGACTAGTTTAAACTAGTTTGTAGACTCGTCTATAGAATAGTTTATAGACTCGTCTATAGACTAGTTTGTAGACTCGTCTATACACTATTTTGTAGACTTGTCTATACACTAGTTTGTACACTCGACTATAGACTAGTTTGTAGACTCGTCTATAGACTAGTTTGTAGACTCGTCTATAGACTAGTTTGTAGACTCGTCTATAGACTAGTTTGTAGACTCGTCTATAGACTAGTTTGTAGACTCGTCTATAGACTAGTTTGTAGACTCGTCTATAGACTAGTTTGTAGACTAGTTTGTAGACTAGTTTGTAGACTCGTCTATACACTAGTTTGTAGACTTGTCTATAGACTAGTTTGTAGACTAGTTTGTAGACTCGTCTATACACTAGTTTGTAGATTTGTCTATAGACTAGTTTGTAGACTTGTCTATAGACTAGTTTGTACACTCGTCTATAGACTTGTTTGTAGACTCGTCTATAGACTAGTTTGTAGACTCGTCTATAGAATAGTTTATAGACTCGTCTATAGACTAGTTTGTAGACTCGTCTATACACTATTTTGTAGACTTGTCTATACACTAGTTTGTACACTCAACTATAGACTAGTTTGTAGACTCGTCTATAGACTAGTTTGTAGACTCGTCTATAGACTAGTTTGTAGACTCGTCTATAGACTAGTTTGTAGACTCGTCTATAGACTAGTTTGTAGACTCGTCTATAGACTAGTTTGTAGACTCGTCTATAGACTAGTTTGTAGACTAGTTTGTAGACTCGTCTATAGACTAGTTTGTAGACTCGTCTATAGACTAGTTTGTAGACTCGTCTATAGACTAGTTTGTAGACTCGTCTATAGACTAGTTTGTAGACTCGTCTATAGACTAGTTTGTAGACTCGTCTATAGACTAGTTTGTAGACTCGTCTATAGACTAGTTTGTAGACTCGTCTATAGACTAGTTTGTAGACTCGTCTATAGACTAGTTTGTAGACTCGTCTATAGACTAGTTTGTAGACTCGTCTATAGACTAGTTTGTAGACTCGTCTATAGACTAGTTTGTAGACTCGTCTATAGACTAGTTTATAGACTCGTCTATAGATTAGTTTGTAGACTCGTCTATAGACTAGTTTGTAGACTTGTCTATAGACTAGTTTGTACACTCGTCTATAGACTAGTTTGTACACTCGTCTATAGACTAGTTTGTACACTCGTCTATAGACTAGTTTGTACACTCGTTTGTAGAATTGTTTTTAGACTAGTTTGTAGATTTGTCTATAGACTAGTTTATAGTCTCGTCTATAGACTAGTTTATAGTCTCGTCTATAGACTAGTTTATAGTCTCGTCTGTAGACTAGTTTATAGTCTCGTCTGTAGACTAATTTTTAGAGTCGTCTGTAGACTAATTTATAGTCTCGTCTATAGACTAGTTTATAGTCTCGTCTATAGACTAGTTTATAGTCTCGTCTATAGACTAGTTTATAGTCTCGTCTATAGACTAGTTTATAGTCTCGTCTATAGACTAGTTTATAGTCTCGTCTATAGACTAGTTTATAGTCTTGTCTATAGACTAGTTTATAGTCTCGTCTATAGACTAGTTTATAGTCTCGTCTATAGACTAGTTTATAGTCTCGTCTATAGACTAGTTTATAGTCTCGTCTATAGACTAGTTTATAGTCTCGTCTATAGACTAGTTTGTAGACTCGTCTATAGACTAGTTTATAGACTCGTCTATAGATTAGTTTGTAGACTCGTCTATAGACTAGTTTGTAGACTTGTCTATAGACTAGTTTGTACACTCGTCTATAGACTAGTTTGTACACTCGTCTATAGACTAGTTTGTACACTCGTCTATAGACTAGTTTGTACACTCGTCTATAGACTAGTTTGTACACTCGTCTATAGAATAGTTTGTACACTCGTCTATAGACTAGTTTGTACACTCGTCTATAGACTAGTTTGTACACTCGTTTGTAGATTTGTTTTTAGACTAGTTTGTAGATTTGTCTATAGACTAGTTTATAGTCTATAGACTAGTTTATAGTCTCGTCTATAGACTAGTTTATAGTCTCGTCCATAGACTAGTTTATAGTCTCGTCTGTAGACTAGTTTATAGTCTCGTCTGTAGACTAGTTTATAGTCTCGTCTATAGACTAGTTTATAGTCTCGTCTATAGACTAGTTTATAGTCTCGTCTATAGACTAGTTTATAGTCTCGTCTATAGACTAGTTTATAGTCTCGTCTATAGACTAGTTTATAGTCTTGTCTATAGACTAGTTTATAGTCTCGTCTATAGACTAGTTTATAGTCTCGTCTATAGACTAGTTTATAATCTCGTCTATAAACTAGTTTATAGTCTCGTCTATAGACTAGTTTATAGTCTCGTCTATAGACTAGTTTATAGTCTCGTCTATAGACTAGTTTATAGTCTCGTCCATAGACTAGTTTATAGTCTCGTCCATAGACTAGTTTATAGTCTCGTCCATAGACAAGTTTATAGTCTCGTCCATAGACTAGTTTATAGTATCGTCTATAGACTAGTTTGTAGACTCATCTATAGACTAGTTTGTAGACTCGTCTATAGACTACTTTTTAGACTCGTCTATAGACTACTTTAAAGTAAAAACTAGTTTATAGTCTCATCTATTAACTAATTTATAGTCCCGTCTGTGAAGCAATTTACAATCTCGTCTAAAAAATATTTTTACAATCTAGTATATAAACTAATTTATAATCTCGTTATTATAAATAAATTATGTTTTATTTATTTTTAAACATTTTTATTTTATGACTAAATTATAAATCTCTTATTAAAAAAATACAACTTAAATAATATTTTACACTTAAAGAAACTATAAAATATTTTATGCTCTTTTTAATAAAACAGTCTCTATAAAATACATATAAAAATTCGTTAAATAACCTTAAAATTAAATAATTTACATTTTTTTTGTCAAGATTTCCATTTATTTTCATCTACAACCTGGATACTCCTTCATTAACATAATAATCGGGATTTTCTTGAATTCTATATAATTTCGTATCTATTAAATTTGATTCATCATTTAAGGATTCATGATCCTCTGATTCCTTCATGGAAACGTTATTATTAAAGCGAACTTTCAAATCATTTTTATCACATACAACAACTTCCATAGAATCAGTTTTTGGTTTAGAGGACTCTTCATTTTTGGTGTTTAAAGAATTTTGTTTAATTTCATATTTATGATTTAAATCCCGGTGTTCCGATGGCTTTTCCTCCTCCTCCTCTTCTTTTTCCTCTTGGACTTTATTTAAATGAGTGGAGGGTGTTGCTAAAAAGCTGCTTAGAACTATACCATGTTGATTGGCATACATGGCATAATCACTATCATCTATATTGTAACCCAAACTGACACGCCGAACATCAGTCTTAATGGCCAGTAAAGCATTAACACATTTACGAAAACTGGGACGTTCTTCGGGTTCGGTAAGCCAACAGGAAGACATTAAAGCGAATCTGTAAAAAAATATCAATTAAATTCCATTTCCATTTCGTCTTTAAACCTTTAAACATACAATTTATCTGGACAATTATCTGGCTGCTCTAATCTTCCTCCTTCTTTGACAAAATTTAAGACTTCAAAATTATTACGGGCTGCATAAGGTTGCTGTCCCAGGGTCAATATTTCCCAACATAACACACCAAAAGCCCATACATCTGATTGTGTAGTAAATACACCATCCACTAAACTCTCAGGTGCCATCCATCTAACCGGCATGAGAGCCTCTCCCTCTTTACGATAATAATCACTTTTATAAATGTCTCTCGCCAAACCAAAGTCACCTATTTTAACAGTTCTTTTACTGGGAATACGTGAGGAAACTAAACAATTGCGACAAGCCAAATCACGATGCACAAAGTGCATATCTTCCAGGTAAGCCATACCCGTGGCTACATCTATACACATAGACATAAGATCCAAAAGTTGTAAAGAAGCTACTGGTTTCTGTAAAGGACAGAATTATAGTTTTAGTTTTCTCTGCTTTAGAAGTGTATACTCACCGTTGAATTGGGTCTAGATTCTCTGAGATAACTTAATAGATCACCTCCTTCCATATGTTCCATAATAATTGATATGGATTCGGTATCACAGCAGACTCCTATTAGGCGGACTATATTGTCATGCTTAAAATTGCTCATGAGTTGGGCTTCTTGCAATAGTTCGGCGAATTCACTGGCTCCTTTACGTAAACTCTAGAGAAAGGAAAGCACTTTTTAGTTTAGGATCAATTTTTGATTGATCTTTGCAGAAAGCTAATTTATGGCTTAGTTCATAGCTTATTTGTTAACTCATATATAATCTCTTCTATAGACAAGTTTATAGACTCCTCAATAGACCAGCATACAGTCTCCCCAATAGACCAGAATACGTCTCCCCAATAGACCAGCATACAGTCTCCCCAATAGACCAGCATACAGTCTCCCCAATAGACCAGAACACAGTCTCGTCTATAGACCAGAACACAGTCTCGTCTATAGACCAGAACACAGTCTCGTCTATAGACCAGAACACAGTCTCGTCTATAGACCAGAACACAGTCTCGTCTATAGACCAGAACACAGTCTCGTCTATAGACCAGAACACAGTCTCGTCTATAGACCAGAACACAGTCTCGTCTATAGACCAGAACACAGTCTCGTCTATAGACCAGAACACAGTCTCGTCTATAGACCAGAACACAGTCTCGTCTATAGACCAGAACACAGTCTCGTCTATAGACCAGAACACAGTCTCGTCTATAGACCAGAACACAGTCTCGTCTATAGACCAGAACACAGTCTCGTCTATAGACCAGAACACAGTCTCGTCTATAGACCAGAACACAGTCTCGTCTATAGACCAGAACACAGTCTCGTCTATAGACCAGAACACAGTCTCGTCTATAGACCAGAACACAGTCTCGTCTATAGACCAGAACACAGTCTCGTCTATAGACCAGAACACAGTCTCGTCTATAGACCAGAACACAGTCTCGTCTATAGACCAGAACACAGTCTCGTCTATAGACCAGAACACAGTCTCGTCTATAGACCAGAACACAGTCTCGTCTATAGACCAGAACACAGTCTCGTCTATAGACCAGAACACAGTCTCGTCTATAGACCAGAACACAGTCTCGTCTATAGACCAGAACACAGTCTCGTCTATAGACCAGAACACAGTCTCGTCTATAGACCAGAACACAGTCTCGTCTATAGACCAGAACACAGTCTCGTCTATAGACCAGAACACAGTCTCGTCTATAGACCAGAACACAGTCTCGTCTATAGACCAGAACACAGTCTCGTCTATAGACCAGAACACAGTCTCGTCTATAGACCAGAACACAGTCTCGTCTATAGACCAGAACACAGTCTCGTCTATAGACCAGAACACAGTCTCGTCTATAGACCAGAACACAGTCTCGTCTATAGACCAGAACACAGTCTCGTCTATAGACCAGAACACAGTCTCGTCTATAGACCAGAACACAGTCTCGTCTATAGACCAGCATACAGTCTCGTTCATCGTTGCCTTCTATAGAAATAATTATAGTTTTTTTCTCTTACCTTTATAGCCACTTTTTCCATTTGCCCTTGTTCCTCATGCTTTAGCATACCCTCGTAAACCTCACCAAATGCTCCGCTACCCAAGAAATTCAATAAAGTAATTTGACTCCAATTAATGTGAGGCAGCAAAGCAATATCCGCATCACTTAAGGGACCTCCGGTATACATTGTTGAATTACTGGTCATAGAAAATGTTCTATTACGTGCTGCCATTTGCTGTTGCATTGTCGACAAATTACTCCAAATACTGGGACGACTTTTGGCCAATAATTGTTTAGCTTTTAGGCGACGTTTTTGTACTACAAAAACAACAAAAAGAAAGGAAATCTCGTTAAAGATTTATGGAAAATTCACATGAAAGTTAATTGATTTTTGTTTCTGTTACCTTTGCGAATGACAAACAAAATTATAACACAAGTGGTAACAATAGCGGCTGGTGCTATAATGGCCAATACTAATGAGTTACGTTTTTGTGGCGAGACAAATGGTTCAAGAACACGTTCACTATCCTCACTATATGGCCCCCAACCATACGGTTCATTACGAGCACGCACACGAAACATTAAATAACGCATGGTATGTAATTCACGTACTATACAACTTAACTCCGAGGTATTGCAATAAGTCAACCATTTATCCTCGATGGGTTGCAATTCTTCTACCCAGGGCATTTGGGCAAGGGTGGTAATGGAGGAGGTATTGGTTATGTTGGGTAAATGTTGTACTAAATGACGACGTATTCGTTTTTGATGACGAGATTTTAAGGCCTCCAAACTATACTCGATAATGGGAGCACCATTATCCTTGGCAGGCTCCCAAAATACCTTAAATATTTCTCCTGTTATGTGCTCGATTTGGGGCTGGCCTGGCCTACCAGGAGCATCTCCTAAGGTTTCATAAATGAAATAGGCATTAGGTAATTCTGGCCATATATAAGGTCTAGGAACGTTGGCAAATTGTAGTTTGAAAAAGAACTCATATTTCGTTTTAGGCTCTAAATTTGTGATGGTAATGTTATCCGTGATATTGGTTATATCTATGCTAAAAGCGGCATCCTCTAACTCCTGAGTTAAGGGTCTACATTCCAAAATCACAGAATCATAATCGGTATTGGCCTGCCATTGCAGAGTCAAATTATAGGCTTCTTTCTCTAACAAATGCAAAGATTCTGGTTCCGGAAATGTGGTAACTAAAAGCTTTTCACTAACATTAAGTTTTGAGGGTTTGGAATAGACCTCCAGCCATATTTGATAATCCTGGGAAGCCTCCAAGTTGGATAAAATCAATTCAAAACCTTCCACTATTTTGTGGGAAGTTAAGGAGGAATTTAAAGCCTGCCAATATAACTGATACGTAACCGATTCAGCATTTAATTGTGCAGGTTCTAACCAAACCACCGATATCTCTGAAGGACTTAAAGCCTGGACTGTAAAATTTAAAGGTTGTGAAGGAGTACCCTCTTGGGTTCTTAGGGTAAATTCTGGATACATCATTTCTTCTAAAGCATATTTTTGCTGGTAATACGAACTCACCGAAATTTGCAAAGAATAATTAGTAAACGGCTTCAAATCGGTTATATTAAGCAAACCCGCCGATTGTTTATATTCCCTTAAGAAATCGGGATAAGAACGCATTTTGATGGCGTATTTTAAACCAGGTATAGCTACTTTACAATTTTCAAAAGGATTTTTCCGCATTAATTGTAAAGTTATAAAGTTCTCATCAACCTCTTTCACGAATAATTGTTCCAAACCCTGGAACTCACCCATTTCTTGATCGTATTCCATGATCAAACATTCTCTTTTGGGATATTCTTGATAATTAAACGATTTGATAAGTTTAACATCTTTAAGGAACTGGGAATACTCTAAATTATGTTTACGCCTATTGAATGCTTTAATAGTATTATTTTGTAGTGAATAAATATAACCGGAATCCCTTTGAAATTTAGCCGTGGCCTCATTTTCCATTAAAGGTATTTTCAAATTTGTGGTTAAATGTCTTTGTAATTCATAAGCATATAAACGTCCCTTTGAATCCACCAAGTTCACCGATTCCATTTCCGCCATTAAAGAACCCTCAAACATATTCATGTAGAACAGATGCTGCTTAAATTTCAGTTGTGAAAAATCGGTTAGATTACGTCCCTGCAGAGAACAATTTGTGCTTTGCAAACCCTCAAATTCCAGCCACATTAAAGAGCGAGAGTAAGGCAAAACAATTAAATTTTTCAATAGCTTGCCTTGATCCAAAGAGAAGATCTTTTTCCCAAGCATAACCTTGCCCTCATAAAGGTTCAAATCCAATTCATAAATATCCACCAAATTCTCTTTCTCCCCGGACATTTCTGCCCAATACACTTTACGCATTATCCAGTCTACTGTTAAGGATAAAACTTCGGCTCGCATTCTAGCTAATTTTAAAGCGGCCGCTCCCGGTTGATAAGACATTAATTCCACATTTTCATTAACCCATATCAAACGTTGTTCACCCCACATTAAGGCCAAGTGTTCCACCTCGCTGGAGGTATAAACCCATTTTTTAGTTTCATTTAAATCCAAATCCAATTCAGCTATATATTCAGGGGTGGTAAATAATAGTTTGGGTATGGCCTGCGATTCTGGATTTATAAAATGATTGAGCAAGGAGGTTTTCTCCCCTCCCTTAGAACGGGTCAAAGAAAAAGCCTGAACTTGAAACATATACGACTCTTCTTTAAGCAAATTATAAAAACGTACTTCATGACTTTTACGTCCCAAATCTTCGATATCTTTAACACTGTGCAGGTCGTCCTTAAGCCAACAATATACCTTATAGAACACTTCCTTTTCTGAAGAAATATTATCCGGAGAATCCCATCTAACCAAGGCAGTAATATTAGCTTGCTTTTGCAAAGGTTCCATGATTTGTTCCACAAATACTCTCAGATTTTTAGGTTGTTTGGGAGCTGCTGAGGGAGTTTTTAATTCCACAGTTATGGAGGCCCCAGCCGCCCATAAAGTATGAGGGGTTATCGTTACATTTATCAATAAGCCAGCCATTTTAAATTCGGTGATGCGTACTATAGGCTGTTGTACCTCAAATGTTAGGATATTAGTGGCATCTTGAGGCCAAGTGGAGATTAACACCTTATAAAATACAGTAAAATTTTCGGGAGCATTAACCGCTGACCATTTTATGTTAAAATCATCCCAATAGCCTTCTGTTATATAAACACTTTCCTTGTCTACCGGCTCCAAAACTACCGATAAATCTTGATAATTGACTGTATCTCTATATAACTGTACAAAGTTGGTGGTTTCTTTTAAAGGTGTAGGGAATTCGGTTAAAAGTTTAAGCTTATCCTTGCTAGCCAACACCACTTTCTTTCCTTCATCTCTCAGCCATATAAAGCTTTCTATTTCGGGTATAAAATCAAAAGAATCTTGTAGAATATTTTCATGTTCCTTTAATTCCAATAGTTCCTCCATTTTCACAAAATCCATATCAGATCTAAAGAGTTTGTTTTGCCCTCTTGCAATTCAACCCACCAATAGATTTGCTGGGCCGCAAAATCCAAAGTAAATCCTCTAATCACTTCACCATTACCATTAACATGATAATATTCCAACTCTAGAGAGGGTAAACCTCCGCTAAGTTTTCTCCTAACCAATCTGCTATCTGTGGTGTAATAAATATATCCTTTCCATGAATCCAACTTAATTAACCGAGCTTCATATATGGGCAATAGCTCCTTTAATTCTTCTTTTAAGTCCGATCTCACTATACAATTTTTCCCACATCAGACCAATATAATTTGCCTCCTCTCCAGTCGTAGTCTACACTATAAACATCAACAGCCTGAAAGCCACATCTTATCTCCGGGTTCATTAAATTGAAACATTTTAATTCATGCTTCAATCTGTCAATATAAAACAAGGAACTATTGACTTGTTTAAAGTTTTTAATATCCAAACTTTCCAAAGCCTTTATTTCAGCCAATTGCAAAAAATCTTGTGTCTCGGCTAATCCCTTAGCAGTAGCCCATAAAAACTTATGCTCGCCCACAGGCCAAGTTCTGGTCATTAACTCTTGAGACCATTCACTGATTTCGCTACTTAAGCTTGGCCTATTAACACCGGCCAACATGGCTCTAACTTTGATTTTATATAAATTATTTGCCTGTAAACGTTCCACTTGGAAGAAGGTACTCTTAATGCTGCGTATGTTGAAGGCATTATTGCTCGACACATCCAATATATCCAACTCATATTCCCACTTATGCCAAGCGGCTTTGGATTGAAACTCCTTTACCCTTAAAGGTGGCTGCCAGGATATTTTTGCTGTATTCGAAGATACTACCGCCTGTAGATGATCCGGTTTCTTTAAAGGTCTTGGTAAAGGTTGTACTACTCCCTTTAGTCCCCCAGACATTAAAGGTATTATCTTCCAACACCATTCTATTTCCTTGAAAATCATCACATCCACTTCTTGGTTATTCAAATGTTGTCTCAACAGATAAGAACCATTAGACATGATTAACCAATCTTGGAATTGCAAATACCACAATACATCACCCTGGAAGCTGGATGATATCTCCCAAAATTTCTTCTTATTATATTGGGCATCATAAGAAAGCTCATGTATAGCACGTTCTTTGGCATTGTAGGCTGTTAATAAATAGTTCCGATACTGATTGGAAATGTGTTCCACTTCAAAGGGCAAAGAGAAATATTCCACTTTGTGGGAGTACAGATTAATGCGACATAATTGAAATTGCTCATTAGAGGCAAAAATCCAGCCACTTAAAGGATCTATTTGCAGATGTTTTAAAGGTGTTAAGGAAGCGACCACTGTTTCCACAGATGTACCATTGAAATTTAAACGTTTCAATTGCCAGATATCGGAAGAAGAGGTCTAGAAAGAATAAAAATTAAACGTTTAAGGAAGATTCTAGTTCAGTTCTGATTCAGTTCTAATTCAGTTCAGTTTTAGTTCAGTTCTAGTTCAGGTTCTAGTGCAAATTATTGTAAAGAATCCAGATCAGGTTCCGGTTCAGATTATAGTTCAAACTTTAATTTTCTCTATGGTCTCTTCTAAGGCTTTTTGTCTTTACTTACCCTTCCTGCTACATATAGCTTTTGATTTAGCCAATCTATGGCCAATTTGGAGGCACAAAACCCGTATCTTCTTCGATTGAATTTAGGACCGTATAATTAGCAGCATCATCCAAATGTAGACTAATGATAAAAGAAATGTTATCAGTGAAGCTTTTTTTCCAAAAGCCAAATGAATTTAATTACCTTATTAACGCTCCCCTTTTATTCACCACAAACAAACGTTTGCTATATTGATACACATCAAAATCCACCAAAAATTCCTCACTCTTATACAAAACATGACTTTCTACCAGAGGATCCAAGGATTTCATTATTACACTATATTCTCCAGCTATAATTAAAGTATTTAAATCATCGAGTTTAACTTTGGATTTTTGCAAAGCTTTTGTGGTGATATTAATCTCAGCCGAAGGACCTTCTCCTTCCTCATTAAGCATACTTAAGTGTAAGGAGTAGGTGGTGGAGGGCAAAAGATTATCGAAGATGTAATAGAAGGAAGAAGGCGGTAGTAAGTGTTTGATATCCTAGAAACGATTAAATAATTAAAAACCTTTTTGGTTTAGGACTTTAATTTGAACTCACTTTTTCTTGAATTTCAGAGGTGTCGGAGGATTTTAAAACTACTTTATAGTGGGTTAAAGGACCATTAGTAAATTTTCCCTTTTGCCAGAAAATGGCAATGTGAGACTCATCTAAAGCTAAAGTTTGAGTTATAATAGGAGCCGATATGGGTCTGCCCATGGCGGGGGTGGTGTATACGTCGGAAGCGGGGGAGTAGAGAACATCATAGAGATTATTGCCAAAAGGGTAATTCAAAACGAAACTGCATGAGAAATGTTAAAATATTAACTAATAAACTTTGAACAATTTTAGAAGCTTAAAGCTTTTTTGAAAGCTTTTAAAAATAAATTTGTCTGTTCCTTTATTTAAATTTTCTTTCCTTTCTTCAATAAGTTTTTGTTTTTTCAGAAATCTTCTCATTGTTTAACTTTCAAAAAGCTTCATGAGCTTTTGTGTCCCGTTTAAAATTTATTATCCTCTTAATAACTGAGTGCGTTGAAAAACCCTCTTACCTTATATGATGTATATGGCATTAAGCCATCCATTATGTCACATTCAAAATTCTCATTACAATTATAGTCTGCTAAATTCCACCATTGTTCTTGCTCTGGTTTCCGTTTTGCATCATCTTCCACATCATCATTATTATCACCATCATTCTTCATAAAATCCTTATTATCATCAACACCTACATTATCAGAACCATCATCATTTTGTTGGTCCTCTTTTACAATATCCTGCTGTTTTGAAAATTTCTTCTGCTGCTGCTTTATTTGTTGTTGTTGTTCCATGTCTGGGGTGTCATTAACAGTTAAATCTGTTGTTGATGATGATGATGATGGGGAATATATTGCTGATGGCGCTGATGATGGTGTAGCTCTTAACACATATTGGTATTGTATATTAAATGGTCTACTGGCCAAATGTAGTGCTGGCAAAAGTGATGTCATTGCTGTAGTTATGGGCCATTTAAGTGTCAATGTATTCAAAGTTTCATTATCATGCAACAGCTGCGGTTGAAATGAAGTAGTTTTTGTTGCTGCTGTTGCTGTTAACAAACGTTCAACATGTAAACGTTGCAAATGCCAATACTGCCTTTGGGTGGTTTCACAAGCGGAAATACACGGTAAATCAAAAGGATAAAATTGCGTTGAAGACTATTGTTACGTGAACAGAGAACAAAAGAAACAAAAAAAATAAGCATAAAGCATAAAAGGGAACAACAAATACAAAAACAAGTTCATGAGTTAAAACAAAGAAAAAAAAACAATATATTGGGAATTTTTGCTGGTTTGTTTACAACAAAATAGAAGTTAACTCAATATGAAAGTGGAGAAGGTAGAAAAACACACAAATTAAAAACGGACACTAAGAATACCAAAGATGCCATATTTTTCAGACTCTATTTCAGTTTTGAATTAGTCTTTATTCTGAACTAGAACTAGAACTAGAACTGAACTAGAACTGGACTAGAACTGAACAAAAACTTAACCAGAACTGAACTAGAATTGAACTAAAACTGAACTTAGAACTGAACCAGAACTGAACTGAAACTAAACTATAACTAAACTTGAACCGAACTAGAACTGAACTAGAACTGAACTAGAACTGAACTAGAACTGAAATAGAACTGAACTAGAACTGAACTAAAACTGAACCAGAACTGAACTGAAACTGAACTAGAACTGAACTAGAACTGAAATAGAACTGAACTAGAACTGAACTAAAACTGAACCAGAACTGAACTGAAACTGAACTAGAACTGAACTAGAACTGAAATAGAACTGAACTAGAACTGAACTAAAACTGAACCAGAACTGAACTAGAACTGAACTAAAACTGAACTAGAACTGAACTAAACTGAACTAGAACTGAATAGAACTGAAATAGAACTGAACTAGAACTGAACTAAAACTGAACCAGAACTGAACTAGAACTGAACTAAAACTGAACTAGAACTGAACTAAAACTGAACTAGAACTGAACTAAGATGAACTAGAACTGAACTAAAACTGAACTAGAACTGAACTAAAACTGAACTAGAACTGAAATAGAACTGAACTAACTGAACTAGAACTGAAATAGAACTGAACTAGAAACTGAACTAAAAACTGAACTAAAACTGAACTAAAACTGAACTAAAACTGAATTAAAACTGAATTAAAACTGAACTAAAACTAAAACTAGAACTGAACTAAAAACTGAACTAGAACTGAACTAAAACTGAACTAAAACTTAAACTAGAACTGAACTAAAACTGAACCAGAACTGAACTAGAAACTGAACTAAAACTGAACTAGAAACTGAACTAAAACTGAACTAGAACTGAACTAGAACTGAACTAAAACTGAACTAGAACTGAACTAGAACTAAAAAGAACTGAAGTAGAATTTAAATAGAACTGAAATCAACTGAAAAAAAGAACTGAACTGTATCTGTAATAGAACTGAAGCGAAGTCTATAATTCAGAATTCAAGTTCAGTTTGAAATTCGGATTATAACTGAGTTTTAGTCAAGGTTCCAGTTCACATTAGAACTATTCTTCAGATTATAGTTCAGATCCAAATCCAAATTTTAGTACAAAATCATATTTTGATTAAAATTTTAGGCAGAAGTTCGTTCTGGTCTTAGTTTCAAAATTGGCTTCTAGTTCAGAATTTATTTCATATTCTTGCTCAGATCAATAAACTAATTATACTTCAGATTCTAGTTAAGATTAATTTGAGTCGAATTCGAATTATAGTTTAGATGCTGCTCAGTTCTGATTTCTTCAGATTTAGCGATTCCAGTACTGTTCTAGTTTGTATTCTAATTTTACTCTGAAGTTGAATATAAAGTTCAGATTCTAATTCAAATTCTAGTTTAGATTTTAGTTGAAATCCAGTTTGGATTTTAGTTCTAGTTTTTTGTTCAGATTCTAATTCAGTTTTTGGTTCAGATTTCAGTTAAGATTTCAATTCAAAAATTTGTAAAGATTCAATTCAGATTTTAAGTTCAAATGTTAGATCAAATTTAAGTTAAAATTTTAGTTAAGATTCTTTTTCATATTCAGATTCTTGTTCAGATTTGACTCACTTCTGTTACAGTTTCCGGTTCAGATTTTAGTGCACATTTTAGTTGCACTAATTGTTCATTTATTTAATCATCTGGCATCACTTTCTGTGTGTTTTTAATCTTCTTATAATATTCCCACAAAATACCTTCACTTCTTTTTATCCATTTTAAGTGTGAATACTTACACATGCTTCCTGACATGGTTCAAATTCTTTTAAAGCTTGCCACCACAGTTCACAACCCTAAAAACACTGGAAAATAAGAAACCAACAAAAAAATATAAATTGTTAAAAAAACTCTAATAAAAAGCAGATCAGATTTAAACAAACATATTTGTTCTTTTTTTTTGTGTGTTTTAATAGTCACAACAACAAAAAATGGTGCTAAAGTTTTTAAAAAATTCAAGAGCAAAAAAGTGAACTATAAAAAGAGCAAAATAGTTTAAAAAGAAAATTTACAATTTTGTGGTTTTTATTGTTTTGCCGCAACATAAA
>PYHX02000495.1:85848682-85880312 GCA_004302925.2 Cochliomyia hominivorax | reverse complement strand
TTTTGCCATGTTTTCAAGATTTTTTATAACACTCTGATTCTGATGATGATGATGCTATTGCTGCTGTTGCTTTGATGATGATGACGGTGTATGAGGAGAGAAACGTAGCCTAACAACGTCCTCATCAACAAGCCACATCATAAAGCTAACTCATTTTTTTTTTGCTGCTTTCATTCTTCCTTTACGCTATAGACTCAGTCATTCATTTGTGGTTAATTTGGTATTATTTTTTATATCTTGGTATTACCCTCCCCTCATTGGTCCTCCCCCCCCTTTCACCATATTTTTGGCACAAACACCATTTTGTGTTGATATTAATTACGTTTGTGAAAGAAAAATGAAAAGTGAGGTTTCCGTGATTGTTAATGAAAATTGTAAAGAAATTGAAAGACAAAAAAAGAACTTGAAATTAAATTGAAAAATCTGTAAATGAGTTGTTGAGCAAATATTTATGAGTATTTATGTATTTAATTGTTGCTTTAAAGTATGAATTATGATTATTTACCATTGATTTTTTTCTTTTTTTTGCAATAAAAAGTAAATAACTATAATTAAGGCAAAATGAAGATAAATTGAATATAATTAACAGCTATGATTTAGCTTTAAACGATGTTTTAATAGCTATTGACTTTTGATAAAAATCTTTTAAATTAAGATTTCTTTTTTAGAAATTTGAATTTTATAAAAAATTTTCCTCTGGCGTATGATTGATATTAATTGAGGAGTATTTTTCCTAAAAGTACAATAATTTTAAAAGTGTAAAAGTTATTGAAGAAATTTAAAAGGCATATCACAGGCAACAGTTTGAGGTTAAGTTTACCATATAAATATATTTCAAGGCAAAAAGCGTTACATGATATTTTTCACAGAAAATTCAAAAAATTTTATAAAGTTTTTTCACAATATTATATTTTATTCATATCAAAATGTAGATCCCTGTTCATTTTCCGGTTCAATTTGTGGTGATGAATTAGCTCAGATTCCTGTGCAGATTTTAGTTAAAAATATAGTTTTTACTCTAGTTCAAAGCCTATTTGCACTTTCGTTCTAGTATATATAAATTTAAGATAAGATTCTAATTGAGATTTCTGAGTTTAATTCTTCATGTTCAGATTTTTCGTTTAGATTCCAAATCAGTTCAGATTTTAAATTAGACTCTTTTATAAATTTCAGTATAGAATCCAGTTTAGTTTCAAGTTAAGAATTTAGTTCAAAATTTTGTTTTGACTCTATTTCAGATTAAAGTTTAGATTCTAATTCAGTTTCAGCGAAGTTCTGATTTAAATTTTTGTTCAGATTCTAGTTGGTTTAGATGCTACTTGAGATTCATCTTAAGTTCTACTTTAACTTCTAAATCACTTCTAGTTCAGTTCAAGCTCAGACTATGCAACAGATTCTTATAAAAATTTAAGTTCAGATTTGACTTCAGATCCCAGTTCACTTCATAGTTCAATTGCTATTTCAGATTAATATTTATGTTCAGATTTAAATTCTATTTCAGTTCTAGTTGAGATTCTAGTTTAGTTCTAGTTCAGTTCTAGTTCAGCTTTAGTTCAATTCTAATTCAGATACTAATTATATA
The DNA here is from genome assembly GCA_004302925.2 of Cochliomyia hominivorax. NCBI lineage: Eukaryota > Metazoa > Arthropoda > Insecta > Diptera > Calliphoridae > Cochliomyia > Cochliomyia hominivorax. The sequence continues at coordinate 85,878,730 of PYHX02000495.1, read as the reverse complement.
AAGAATGATTTGAAATTAAATAGCCCCTTAAATTATGCTTCATTTTTCTGTAAATTTAAATTTTATTAAATTAACCACTCTGACGTATGATTAATATAAATTACTGGGTATTTTACTTTAAATTGCGATAACTTTTAAACTATTAAAGTAAAGTTTTTCACTCAAAATGCCTAAAATAAACAACACTTTAAGGATTCAACATAATTTTATCGAGTTTTGTAAAACTATAAAAAACCTTTTAACAATTGCCCAGAATATTTTAAAACTTTAAATTCTTATTGCCTTATTTCCTTAAAATTCGCTTTAACACATTTTATTTTTTCGATCCAAAATTTAAATTATAATAAATCTCTTTTTTCTGATGCCTTTAGAAAAAAAATTCGCTTTTATCCTGCTAAAACAATATATTCTACTTCCATTCCTCTCTCTCCCTCTCTCCTTCCTTTCTCTGTAAATAAATTTCTAACAACAAAAATCTTATTATAATTTCAAGAAAATAAGAGAAAGAAGTCTACAGGCTTCCAAAGTGTTAAGGAAATATGAAAAATATGTTGAATTTTCCTTATGATAGAATTTCCATATAGTTTGCATAAATTTTAAGTTGAAAAGTTTCCCCTGCTCTCCTCCCGGATAAAAACAATTGTCTTGATGTATATTTTATTTTACTTATTTTTAGAACAGAGTGGAAAGTATTGGAGTGATAGTTGATTATGTATAAAGACAATAAGTTCTGGCTAAAAATATTATCCCCTAAAGTTATTATTGTATTTAGAAAGTGTGAAAATTGTTAAGGAAATAAGTTTTAAAAAGGAAATGAAGTGATAATGTGATTCAATTAAAATGGTTTAGGAAAATCAATTTTTTATACACAAGAAATGAGTTTAAAAGGAAAATTATAAAAAAATAATACGAAAATTATTTTATAATGTATTCAGCTAAAGTTTAAACAATTCAGCTAAAGTTTTTCCAAGAAATTCTATGAATTTATAATAATTTATATAATGAGCTTTGAAATATTTTCATTTCCATTAAGTTTTAAGCAATTCAGCTAAGATTTAATAAACAAAACTTTATTTAAGAATCTATAATTTAAAGGAAGCTCAAGATTGAGCTCATTTAACTGCTATTTAAGCAATTCAGCTACATATTTTCTTAATAAAAACAAATAATTAAATTTTCATTATTTGAAATTCAAATAATTTTAATTAATATAAAAGATTTTCCGCTATTCAGCTACTTAATAAAACTAAGCTAATAAAATTATATACAAGCTTTACAATTGCTTACAAAAATATGTATAAATTCCTTTTTCAGCTACATTGTAAAGAATTCAGCTGAAGGTAAAAAAAATTAAAATATAACTAAAAGCGTAAAATCTTTTATTACAAAATACGCATTTTGAAAATTTTAACAATTTTTATTTAAATTTTTGTTCAGCAGAGGATTTTTTAATAAAAATAATAATTCTTAAAATTTAGTTACTTAGCAAAGTTGTATATAATTCAGCTGAATAATTTTTTAAATTAAACTCACAAACTCTTCAATTTAAAAATTTTCAATTTTGTGCTTTTTTGAATTCAGCTGTAGAATTTATTAAAATCCTTTCATGGTTTTGATTCAGTTATCTTTTAAAAAATTTAGCAAAGAAAAGATAAAAAAATAAAAATATTTTTTTTTAAACTTTATCATTCAGCTAACTTTTGTACAATTCAGCAAAGAATTTTTTGTTAAAAAATAAATAATTTTAGGAAAAATTTAACCTTATAACTTTAAAATTTAAATTCAGCTAAATTTTAAGCATTTTTAGCTTTAGTTAATATTTATATTTTAATTTTAAAATAAAAAATTTGCATGGCATTTTAATAAAATTCTTGAATTATGATATTCAGCTCAGTTTTAAAAGTATCTTTCCTACAAAATAATACTGTTGTCATAAATTTTACAAAATCTTTTCCAGTTTTTTTGGCAATTCAGCTAAAGAATTTTAAAAAATCCATTGAAAATATTTATTTCAGCTAAGGAAAAATAAAAGAAATTTTACAAAATCTTCAGAATCTTGTCAATAAGCTTACTTTAAACAATTCAGCTAAGGAATTTTAGTTAAAAATTAATAATTTAATAAAACATAACATTAAAATTCAGCTAAATTTTTAACAATTCATCATCTTTCTCAATTCAGCTGTATAAATTTTCTAACAAAACACAAACTATTGATATTAACGTAACGAACTCTTTTTAGTTATGAAATTCAGCTAAGTTTTTGAAAATTCAGCCAAGTTTTTGAAAATTCAGCCAAGTTTTTAAGATTTCAGTTTAGGTTTTTGCAATTCAGCTGAGAAATTTTGTTTACAAAACGAAAAAAATAAAAGTTTGGCTTATTCAGCTAAAATCTAACATATTCAGCTTAATATTAAATTTATACAAGAATTAAATTTAATTTGATTTAAAAACTTTCAGTTAAAAAATTATTTTAACAATTTTTAAATATTTTTAATCTACAACTACAAAAAACAAAGAAATCATAACAACAAAAACCACAATTGCAAAATATTTAAATACAATTTATTGCATAATATTCGTTTGTAAGTGTATGTGTGTATACGTATATGTCTGTATTTATGCAAAAACAAAACTCAAATTTTTAATTTCCTTGGTTGGCGAAAAATCACATAGTTAAAACAACAATAATACTAACAAAAACATGTTAAGAACATAAAACTTACATGCACACACATACACACACATATAAATATTTTCTTCCTGTATACAAACACACGTATACAACATAAAAAAGAAACCTTAAATATCAACAACAAAAACTAAATGAAATTGTATGTCAATGTCATTTAAACAAATACGCAATTTTTACACACATATGAACATCAACATACATATACACCCACATAACTTTATATTACTCCCTAAGTTCTCGTTTTTTTTAAGTCTCCATAAACTTTCCAGCCAGCTTTCATTTACACATGAGTGTGTAAATGGTTTAGTTAAATTCAAAGAGACAAAGAGTTTTAAGCAAAAAAAAACAATGAAAACAACAACAAAAAACGAAAATATTGGTAAACATCAATAAACAATTCATTCACAACTACAACAACTATAGATTGGAAAACAGTTATTTTTGTACTCCCAACTCCCTCTCTTTCCATAACACTCATGCTTACACACTCATATCACTTAACCAAATGAAAAAATATTATTGATGTGTTCAAAAAGAAAGGAGAGAGAGAGAGAAAAAAAATTGTTAAACCAATGAAGCCAAGAGACTGTAAACAGAGATGGAAAATCGACTAAATACAAACTAGAACTAAAGTAAAACTTAGATATTTCTAAACTGGAATATGAACCAGAATCTGTACTAGAATCTGAACTAGAATCTGAACTAGAATCTGAACTAGAATCTGAACTAAAATCTGAACTAGACTCTGAACTAGAATTTGAACTAGAATCTGAACTAAATCTGAACCAGAATCTAAATTAATTAAAATATTAGAATCTGAAAAGGAATCTACAAAGAATCTTGAATATAATCTGAATTATAATTTGAAATAGTGTCTTAATAAGAATATCAACTTAATAATGAGCCAGAATCTGAACAAGAATTTAAACTTAAATCTGTACAAAAATCTTAATTACAATCTGAGGTTAAAATAAAAATCTGAACTGGAATCTAATAAAGAACCTTAGATTAAATCTTTACTAAAATGCGGAACTATAATCTGAACTGTAACCATTACTTACAACATCACTTTCCCATCCCTGATACATTCGATAATTGAACATATCAAAAAGGCTTCTTCAAAATTAAGTAGAATCTAAAGCTTCTTTCTTCTTCTTCTTCTTTCTTTTATTTGGTTAAATGAAAAATCAAGGTATTTTTCTTCCGCTCCCCCTCTCACCAACTGTCATATGTTCTACTATTGTCAAATACAACTCTTTGTCAAAATCAAATCTTAACACTTAACAACAAAGTGATTTGTTGTTACAACAAATGTTTTAGCCAGAAGAAGAAGAAGATGAAACGCAACAAGAAATCGAAATAAATCAAACAATAACAACAAATTGAAAAATCAAGTAAGACATCAAAAAAATATATCAACAACAATATTGTTAACAAATACATACAAATATACATACATGTGAATGTATGCATAAGAAAAAAAATAAGAAAATATGTGTAAAATTTGTGTTGATAAGCCAGAGGCTGAAAGGTTTCTCAATATTTTCTGCCAAAATACACATACTAACACAGAGAGAGAGGGAGATGGAAGGACGGACAGACAGACAATAGTTGTGATGAAAATTGGAAATATTGATATGGATCATCATGTTATTTAGGAAAACAATAAACATTAAGTGTTCTCAGGAAACGTCATCAGATTTAAAGTGTGAAATGAAGAGAAGGGAAAAGAAGTGATGGCAAGAAGAGAAGAGAAGGGAGGTAAAGATAGAGAAGAAAATAAAATAAAAGAGAAGAAAATAAAAAGAAAAGAGAAGAGCAGAAAAAAGAAGGGAATAGAAAATAAGTGTTAGAAAGGAAGAGAATAGAAGAGAAGTGAAGTGAAGAGAATAGAAAAGAATAGAAGAGAATAGAAGAGAATAGAAGAGAAAAGAAAAGAAAAGAAAAGAAAAGAAAAGAAAAGAAAAGAAAAGAAGAGAAGGAAAAGAGAAGAGTAGGGAGGTAAAGATAGAGAAGGAAAGTAAAGAAAAGAAAAGAAAAGAAAAGAGCAGAAAAAGAAGGGAATAGAAAAGAAGAGATAGAAAGGAAGAGAAGTGAAGAGAAGTGATGAGAAGTGAAAAGAAGAGAGGAGAAGAGAAAAGAAAAGAAAAGAAAAGAAAAGAAAAGAAGAGAAGAAAAAGAGAAGAGAAGGGAGGTAAAGATAGAGAAGGAAAGAAAAAAAAGAGCAGAAAAAGAAGGGAATAGAAAAGAAGAGATAGAAAGGAAGAGAAGTGAAGAGAAGTGAAAAGAAGAGAGGAGAAGAGAAGGAAGAGAAGAGAAACGAAGAGAAGAAGAGAGGGAAGAGAAAAGAAGATGCAATAGTCCACATGATGTTTCTAAAACCAAAGCATTTTGAAAAGAGCTCCCAACACATCCGGTAGAAAATCAGACCGTTTAGCTTAATTCTTGGACTATTAAGTACAAAAAGTTAAATCTTATGCAATCTGGCTGATTTTTCGCAACTTCCTGGTCAGAAATTTTATGTTGCTAATGTTCGAGGCAGAAGCATTAAAAATTTCTCAAAAAGTTCTTGGCATGGGCAGCATTATGTAGTTGCTGCTAAAGAAGCCAATAATTTGTTACAACGGGTTTTATGAAAAAAAGGCTACTTCCATTCATAAGACTTCAAAAATTGTCCAATTATTTTTGGTCTGACATATCATCCTGTCACTATGGTAAACAAGCCCTTCAATGGTACAAGAACAATAATATGATACTTGTAGCAAGAGAGACAAATCTGATTTAGAATGGAACTATAAAATTTATAAGAATCTGAACTATGATCTCAACCAGAATCTCATATATATGAACTAGAAACAGAAATAAAATCTGGATTAGAAGAACTTAAAACTGGATCACAATCTAAATAAAAATCAGAACTGAAATCAACTTGACCCAAAATCTAAATTAGAATCTGAAGTATAATCCAAATTAGGATCTTAATAATTATGTAAAGCTAAATCTGAATTACAACCTCCAAACTGCTCGAAGCAAAGAGAATTAAAGGGCCCCAAAAAAAAGCTGTCCAAAAGTGTGGAAAATTTTAAACGGAGACGGACTACCTGATCGAGTAAAGTTAATGAAAGTTTTTTTTCCGAAAAAAGATTCAAAAATTCCATCACAAGTGATTTAAACTCTAAAAATATATCTTATATTGTAGACTATTAAAAGTTTTGATTACAGATTTTCAAAGAGTCTTAATAGGTCCAATGTTAGACTTGATTATAAATTACTGAATATTCAATCCAAAAGATTATAAATTAAAGACTAATTTTATGTCCCGATAATAAACTACTTTAGAGACTTTATTGGAGTCTATTTATTAATTTCATTTATAGACTATTTAGTCCATTTATAAAGTCCATTTAATTAACAAGATTTTAAACATTAGTTAATAGATTAATATTTAAATTTAGTCTAGCTACTTATATTCACTGAAGACTATTTTATAATCTCGATTTTAGTTTTTTTTTAGTCGTATTCAAAGACTACTTGATAGCTAGAATTTAAGACTATTAAAAAGTTTTGATTATACACTCTTTAGTAACCTCGATTATTGACTCACTATTAAATAGTCTCAATTTGTTTAGCACTCTCTCTTTCTCATTTTATTTATATAAAATTTTATCATAATTTTGATAATTCTCTGCTCTCTTTTACTATGAATTCTCTCTCAGAGTATTTCTCTTTTATTACAGTATTTGTTTAATTATTTGTTCAAAATGTAAAGCTTATTTTAAGGCTTTTTTTCTTAATCTCGATTATAGACTATTTGATAGTCCAGATAATAGACTATTTAATAGTCTTAATTACAAAATTAATGCCTTTTTATCTATTTTTATAAATATAACTTTTTCTCTTGATCTTTATCACATTCAAACTCTCTTTTCATGTATATTCTCTCTCTATCTCTTTGTATTTCTTTTCTGTTTTAACACATGTTACATTATTTTTCATAATTTAAAGCATATTTTTAGGGTTTTTTCTTTAAGTGTAACAAAACATCAATATTTTTAGGTAATTTAAACTATTTGAAATAAAATTTAATTTATTTTTAAATTTTTGCTTACATTTACAACAACAAAATGTAATTATGATTGTAATCGGCTTTTAGTTATATAATTTGTAAATATTATGCTTCATTTGTATTAACTTTGAAAAATGATTTTATTTTTAACTAAAAATGGAAATGTGGTTTGAATTTTGGTTGGATCCCAACAAATGAAAATAAACAAGTTAGAATCTTACATTCGACAATGCAGAATCTTCAATACCCTTCACCACAAATGCGAGTGAAGTAAATATATTATGTTTCGTATATACACACTCACAGATGTATACATATATAAAAGTGTTAGAATAAATAAAAATAAATAATTTTTTTTCTTGAACTTAGAGGTTGCCTTAGATATCGCTCTATATCTTTTAATGTATTAAACCGATTTTGCTGGTTTTATATGGGAAAATTTTCAAGATTGTTATAAACACTCAGGTCAAATTTCATTGAGCTCTGTCAATTATTGTGGGTGTGAGCGTGCCAACAACAGACAGACAAACGGACAGATAGACGGACAGACGGACATAGCTAAATCGACTCAGATTTTGATTTGATGAAAAACTATTTATATACATTTAAGGGTTTGAGATGATTCCTTCGAAGCGCTACACACGAAATGACAAAGTGAATATACCCTCTTCACCACTTATACTGATGGAGGTTATAACAATGTTAAATATTTGTTGGAAATTAATTTTTGCATTGATAGAGAGAATTTAAATAAATAATCAAATGGAAAATTGATAATAATAGAATAAAGTTTTTAATGTTTAAAATATGAAAAAAAAATAAATGAAATTTTAAATTTTTAAATTTAACGGAAAAAGCTCATAATGATTCCTTCTTCCTCTTAACAAACATGATCAAATCTGTAGTCAAACATCACTCACAGGTATCATTTCCATAGAATTCACTTCTTATAATGAATTTATTAAATTCATTAATACATAAAGCAGCTTTAAAGCTCAATTACCTGTCGCTTTCTTTCAATATTACAACAACTCATATTATAACAGTAAACAAAATAAAATAATTAACAAGTAAGGTGACGTCCGCTATGTAATACCCTTCACCACAATGTTTGTTATAAACAGTAGTTACGGAAAATTAATTAACAACCCTCGTATAATTTAATTTTCTTATTTATTGTTTACTTTGCTGTACATTATTGAGACACTAACATTTATCCGTAATTTTTGCATTTTAAATGAATTTCGCTGGAGGGTTATATAAGAGCTAAAAGAAATTATGGATCAACCCTCGTATAATTTTACACATATATTTTTGCTTATATCTATCTTAATTTGACCAGTTATTAAAACACTAACAATGTATAACTGAGATTTATGCTCTTAAAAGTGATATGTGTGTAGAAGAGCGACCCTCGCATATTTTAGCACATCGTTTTAGAATATTATAAGCTTTACCTGTTCCAAATTTCGTTAAAATCATTTTAAATTTAAGATTTTTATGACCTTTGAACCCAATTCTTGAAGCAACATTAGTACAGAAGGTTCCAGAAATAAGTAACCTGACCGAATAAGGCTTCGTCCTTAGGCTAAAATAATTATATGTACCAAATTTCATAAAGATATCACGAAAACTTCAATCAGTATACTGTTTACAATATTTACATGAACAGCCATCCGGACAGACAGATGGACATCATTAAATCCACTCAGAAAATGAGTCCGAATCGAACAGTACACTTAAGGGCTGAGTAACACCATTTGTTCGGCATACTGTGGTGTAGAGTATAGAAGTTATATCATATATTACCTGAATCGGCAGCAATTACATTTTAACAAAAAATATTTACCGTGAAAAACAAAGTCCTTCCACCACCACAAGTGGTTAAGAATGCATATTAACTTTTGTCATTCCATGTGTAACGCTCAGAAGCGATCATCTCAGATCCCATCATATATATATATATATATATATATATATATATATATATATATATATATATATATATATATATATATATATATATATATATATATATATATATATATATATATATATATATATATATATATATATATATATTCTTTCTTCAAATCTAAGGTGCTTCGGCTAAGTCCGTCTGTCTACCTGTTGTTGGCACGCTCACATCCACAATATTTGACAGAGCTCAATGAAATTTGGCCTGAGTATTTGTTATAGTCCTGAGAAGTTTTCGACTTAAAATCGGCATAATCGGTTAAGTATATTAAAAAGTATAGGTCGATATCTGAGGAAATCTCTAAGTTCAAGTAAAAAACTTTCGTAAAGTCTTCAAATATAAATCAACAAATTAGAAGGAATTAAGCTGTATGTACTTGAACACCGTTCCAAAAATTATCAAAATCGGTTCAGTTGAAAAAAAGTTATAGTCAACTCATTAAGAATTCTGTGTTTTATTTTAGAAAAAATTTTACATATTGTATACGTTTGTTAGTGTATGTGAGAGTGTGTATGTACGAAACAAGACGTAATCACTTCACTTGAATTTGTGGTGGAGGGTGTTGAAGATTCGACAAAGCCGAACATAACATTCTTATTTGTTTTCTATTATTTTATCATAATTGAATTTCCTTGAAAAATATGTCACTTTTAGGGATTTTTGATTTAAGGAACCCACATGTATTTTTATTTTCTTTACTTTTGGGTAAAAATTGTTAAGTTATTTATTTTATAAATTAATTTTATTGATATGTGGAAGGAATTGTTTTCAAAATAAAAATAATAATAATAAAATTTCTAAGAAAATCTTATTAAAAATAAAAAGATAAAAAATAAGAAAACAGAAATAGGAAAAATAAAAACAAATGCACAATGGGACAAAAACTTAAAATATACTATTCCGCATAGAATATTTTATAGTTATAGTTAGGCTAGTTTAAAGCCCTAATAGTCTTAAACATAGACCATCAATAGTCTAGACTCCAGACAATTAAGTATTCTAAAATATATCATCATTTAATAGTCTTCAACAATGAGTATTAAATAATCTTGAATACATAATATTTAATAGTCTAGAAAAATTACTGCATAATAGTCTAGAATGTAGACTATTTAATATTCTAAAATATAGACATTTTAACCTTTTAATAGTCTCAAACATAGACCATCAATAGTCTAGACTCTAGACTATTAAGCATTCTAAAATATATCATCATTTAATAGTCTTCAACAATGACTATTAAATAATCTTGAATACATAATATTTAATAGTCTAGAAAAATTACTACATAATAGTCTAGAATATAGACTATTTAATAGTCTAAAATATAGACATTAATAGCCTTTTAGAATATAGAGCATATAATAGTCTTAATGCTCTACATTCTAGACTATTATAACAACAGTTTAAAGTTTAGACTACAAAGGAGTCTTAAATACATTATCATTTAAAAGTCTTTCATATAGAGCATTAAATAGTCTGGAAGTCATACCACCTAATAGTCTAGAATGTATACTATTTAATAATCTTAAATATTAACTAGAATATAGACCCTAGAATGGCCTAGAATGTAGAGTAATTTATAGCCTAAAATATTGACTATTCATAGTCTAAAATGTATACTATTTTTTACAAGAAAGAAAAATATTTAATTATATATTATTTAGTTAATATAGAAGTCTAAAATATAGACTATTTAATAGTCTTAAATATATACTATATAATAGTCTCTGTCACATGCTATTTAACAATGTAAAACGTAGTCTATTTAATTATCTAAATCACTTAAAATAATAGTTTTTTAATTTCAAATAAAGACTAATTTATAGTTTCTTACAGAGAGTATTTTTTAGTACTGTGTAGAGACTACTATTTAGCCTCGTATAAAGACTATTCTTTAGCCTTGTCTAGAGGCTATTTAGACTATTTATAATTCCGTCAAATGACTATTTTATGCTCAGATTTTAGTTTAGATTTAATTTTGTAGTCTAATGTATAGAATCATTTATAGTCTTGTCTATAGACTAGTTTATAATCTACTCTATAGATTAGTTTATAGTCTCGTCTATAGTCAAGTTTATAATCTTTTTTTATAGTCTAATCTAGAACTCTAAACGAGTTCATTGTCCCGTCTATAAATTACTTTGTAGTCTCTTCCATTGACTATTTTGTAGCATCGTCTATAAACTAATCGACAGTCTCTCTTATAGTCTTTTCTCTAAACTATTCAACTAGTGTATAATCTCATCTATAAACCAATCTATAGCCTCGTCCTTAAACCAGTTTTAAGTCTCATCCATAGACTAGTTAAATTCTAGCATGTAAACGAATTTATTGTCTCGCAAAGACTACTTCATAGTCCCATATAAAGACAATTTTATTATCTTATATAGAGACTATTTTATAGTCTTTTACATAGATTACTTTATAACGTTGTACAGAGTTTAATCTATAATCTCATATAAGTATAGGCTTGTTCATAGAAACTATTTATAGTCTCGTCTGGAGACTCGTAAAGTTTCATATAAAAACTATTTTAAAGTTTCGTGCAGAGACTATGTTTATATCCTATGCGGAGACTTAAGAGACTATTTTATAGTCTCATATAGGAACTATTCTTAAATCTCATATAGAGTCAAGTCTAGAAACTATACTTTCGTTTAGATTGTAGCCTATAGTCTTGCTAATAGTTTTCAGTAACTAGTTAGTAGTCTCTTCTATAGAATTTTTTTAAGTATCGTCTAGAGTTTATTTTATTGTTTTGTTTAAGACTATTTTAAAATATCTATTTTAAAATAGCTTATAGCTTCAAAGAGATTATTTTGTAGTCTCTTTTGTGTACTATTAACCAGTCTTACTTTTAAGCTATTTAATAGTCTTGTCTTTTAAATGTTTAATATTCTCATCTGCCATTAAATTGTTTAATCGATTGACTTTTTAACAATCTCTGGACTATCAAATTTGGGTTTTTTATTATTCTGCCCCACTGTGCATATGTTTATATAATTTTTACATAAACAATTTTGGCATTTTATTTTATTTTACTATTTTGAAAATTAATTTTCTATTTTCTATTTACAAAAATTAATCTCTCTCTCCCTCTCTCCTGTGTGTTTGTTATTATTTGCTTTAAACAATTTATTTTTAATATTAACACTATTAACGTTTTATGATCACAATTTCTAGCTAAAATACTAATATCCCTCCAAAAAACAAACAAAATAAATGTTAATAAGTTATTTTTCCTATTACACTCTTATTATAACTATTACTCTCCCTCTCTCTCTCTCTTTTTCTCTGACTCTCTTCCATACTGTTTAGGATTTCCCCAGCACTTTTCCCTAGAAACCGTTATGTTTTCATATTGTTGTTATTAAATTGTATGTGTTTTGTGTGTGTGTGTGTGTGTGAAGTTGTATATATGTGTTAATGTTATTTATATTGTTTCTCTTTAAGAAGAAAAAAATGGCGCTCATTGTTGTTATTTTTTATTATTGTGTAGTTGTTGTTATTGTTAATGATGGTGGTAATGTTATTGGTATGTAGTTGTTGTTCATGAATTCTTAAACTTGTTTAGGATATGTTTATTTGTATGTGTGTGTGTGTGTGAGTTTGAATACTCAATAAATGACAGTAATTTTAGGTGAATGTTTCATTTGTTAAGGACAAATACTACACAAAGGTATCATTATTATTATTATGTTTTGTTAGTTGTTGTTGTTTTTTTGCTTTTGTTATTCTAAGCTGTTGAAGAGAGTAAAATACCATTAAGCTTTAAAATAAAGAATACTTTTAGGAAGAAAAATGATAAATAATTTGGTCACTTGAAGTTTAACGAAGGAAACAAAAAGGGAATTAAAAAATTTAAAAGATTTTTTTTTAGTTTTATTAGTAGTGGGGAGGGGAGACAAGGTCACAAAAGAAAATTAAATTTGTAGTCAAAATAAACATTTAAAAAATGAAAATGAAAATAATTTATATGACCTAAATTAGGGAGCAGAAAATAAGGCCAACAAATAAATAACTAAATTATAAAGTTTACTTTTAGAGAGCATAGTGTTAAGTATTTTGAGGTATATATTTAGGCTGAAAATCAGTTAATAAATGAATTTAAAAAATATATTAATTTTATTTTTTTTTTTTTTTTTGTACAAAAATTCTATAAATTTTAAATAAAATAAATTAGAGATTTTTCATAATCTCAGGAAATAACTATTTTTTTTTCTTCTTTAGAGACTATTTTAGAGTTTCGCCTGGATACTTTTTTATAATCACGTCTGAAATCTATTTTTTATACTCTTCTGAGAACTGCCTTTTAGTCTATTTTAGAGATTATTTTATAGTCTCGTCTAAAGTCTATTTTTAGTCTCGTCTGAAAAAAACTCTTTAAAAACTATTTCAAAGTCTCGTTGAGTGACTATCACACAGTGTTAAGTGAAGGCGTTTTCTTAGCCTGCTAAAGACAATTGCATAGTCCGTTTGACTCTAGAGATTACTTAATAAAACACTTTCGAAACTATTTCTAAGTCTCATTCAAAGACTATTTCACAATATTGAGTAAAGACTATTTCTTAGCCTGAATCATTTTAATAGTCTTCTTTAGAAAGTATTTCATATTCTTATTAAAAAACCTTTTCATACGGTGACTCTTTCATAGACTCCTCTGGAATTTTTTTCATATTCTCCTGTAGAGACTACTTTATAATCTCCATTTGAAACTATTTCATCGTATCCAGTATAGATTATTTTATAATCCCATTTAGAGATTATTTCATAGTTCCGTAAAGGTACTATTACGTAGTCTTCTTTATATACTATTTCATAGTTTAGAGACTATTTTCTAATCTTGTTTAAAGACTATTTTGTCTCTGATAGAGACTGTGTTATAGTATCCGATAAAGACCACTACATAATCTCCAGTAAAGACTATTTCACAGTCTTCAGTAGAAAATAATTCCCAATCACACTTAGAGACTATTTAAACTTTTACTTACGAGACTATTTTAAAGTCTCCTCTGTCAAGGAACAAACTAATAAGAGAAGGATTGATTAATCTTGAAGCTTAAGATTTTGGGGCAGTAATTCTTGAACTTATTGATAACGGGAAAAGGGTTTTAAGGATAGTTTTTTTATTTAAAAAAGAGAGATAGAGAGAAAATGCGTTTGCATTTTAAGACGGGTAGGACCCCATGGTCCTACCCGTCTTACATTTTGGCCAGTCAAAAAAGATCCTTTGAAAAGTAATTAGAACCCATTTTAATACTCCCGCTTTTAAAGTTCTTTAGATATTCGATAATTAATATTTGTTTTGTATGGGAATACCTTTCCCCCTGATCCTACCCGTCCTATATTTTGATCAGTAAAACAAATATTTGAGAAAGTAATTGTGGTCGAATTTGAGAACTATTGCTGTTATAGTTCTTTAGATATACAATAATCAATATTTTCTTTATATGGGGGCACCTTTCCCCATAATCTTATCCGCCCTTCATTCTTTCCAATAAAACAGTTACTTGAAAATTTTATTTTGGCGATTGTCAACATTTTCTCCCCCTGGTCCTATCCGTCATTCATTTTGTCTAGTAAAATAGTTCCTTGATAAAGTGATTGGAAACAAATTCGATTGAATGAAGGCTCTTGTATTGGTACTACCTTTCCCCCTGATCCTATCCTTCATAAAAAGGTTCCTTGAAGAAAATATTGGAACCAAAATTTGAAAATTCTAGCTGGTATAGTTCTTTAGATATTTGATTTGCTTTGTATGAGGGCCATCTCTTCCCCTAATTATGTCCGCCTCAAATTTTGTCTTGTAAAAAAGTTCCTTGAATAAGTAATTGAGACCAAACTTTAAAATTTCTCCCTTTAAAAGTTCAATATTTGCTTTGTATAGGGGGTACTTCTTCCCCTGTTCCTATCGTTTTATTAAAGAGAAACTTTATATTTATATTTTATACGTTTCCGTGTGTCTGTACGAAATCTAACGTATAAATTTCACATGCATTTGTGGTGAAGGGTATTAAAGATTCAGCCTTGTTTTATGTAGAAATAAAATGCAAGTTCAAATTGTTATTGTATGCTAAATGTTGTTCCAAAAAAAATTCCCACAGAATCCATAAAAATGTTAACATAAATTGTTACATACACATACGTATAACTGCATAATAACTCCTTCATATAACTGCATATTAGTTACTCCAATCTCTCCCTCTCTCTTCTTATCACTTTTTCAGTTATTATACTGTTATTTTACAGCCATTTTGGTAAACATAAGATTATAAACTCTCCCTCTCTTAAACCCAACTCTTCTGTCTCTCTCGTTTTTCATATCTCTATTTTAACAAGTGATAATAACATGTGAGTTATAGTTTGAATAATAAGTAATTCAGTATTTTGTTGTTGATGCAATGAAAACTCTCCAACACATACACATACTCCATCACATACAAAGTAATGTTACTTTTAAACAGGATATAACAACAACCCAATAAACACTTAAACAAACGTATTTATTTCGTTTTTTTTTTTAATCATCATTTGGAATATAACACAAAATAGTTAAAATTCAAAAAATATAACTTGCAACATCTTGTTGCATAAGAATTTACATAAATTTTTTTGAAAAAGAGTAAAACTTCTTTGTTTGAGTTTAAATATAATTTTTCTGTATAAAAGCAAATTCAAATAAGAAGTTAAAACTTAACTAAATAACGAATTAAAATAAAAAGATAAACAAAATATTTTTGTTTAAATGAAATTAAATAGAAATTATGATACATTAATTAAAAAGGATTAAAGGATTCGGAATTAAATGCAGTTAAAAAGTAAAATCATTTTCATGTCATTCCAAAACAGACTCTAATTCGGGTACTAAATCAGATAATAGTGCAAAATTTTAAATCAGGAATTAGTTGAGGTTTTAGTTTAGTTTTTAGTTCAGATTATGATTCAGATTATAGTAATGATTCTAGTTCAGATGTTGGTGCAGATTCAAGTTCAGATTATTGGGTCGATAACGAGCGGAATTTCAGTTGCATTGTCAGTTGCCAAAATTACATTATAGATGGCAACTGCCAACTAAAGTTGTCAATTTCACATTCTCTTTCAAGTTCTAATTTAAATTCAAGTTCATATTTTAGATAATATACCAATGCGGATTCTACTTACAGATTCCAATTAGGTTTACATGAGTTCTATTTTAGGTTCTTGTAGAGACTCTAATCAGATTTTGCTTTAGATTTCATTTCACATTTTGGTAAGTTTGTAGTTCAGCTTCTTGTACGGATTCTAGTTTGGATTTGATTTCAAATTTTACTTCAGATCCATAATCAGATTATGGTTAAAATTTAAATCAAACTCTCGTTCAGATTCTACTTAAAGTTTTATTTTGGATTCTAATTCAGATTAAAATTCGCCCATAAACTCGTTAATAGTATTGTCTATAGTCCATAGACAAGTTTAAACTAGTTTGTAGACTCGTCTATAGATTAGTTTATAGACTCGTCTATAGACTAGTTTGTAGACTCGTCTATAGACTAGTTTGTAGACTCGTCTATAGACAAGTTTGTAGACTCTTCTATAGACTAGTTTGTAGACTCGTCTATAGACTAGTTTGTAGACTCGTCTATAGACTAGTTTGTAGACTCGTCTATAGACTAGTTTGTAGACTCGTCTATAGACTAGTTTGTAGACTCGTCTATAGACTAGTTTGTAGACTCGTCTATAGACTAGTTTGTAGACTTGTCTATAGACTAGTTTGTAAACTCGTCTATAGACTAGTTTGTAGACTCGTCTATAGACTAGTTTGTAAACTCGTCTATAGACTAGTTTGTAAACTCGTCTATAGACTAGTTTGTAAACTCGTCTATAGACTAGTTTGTAAACTCGTCTATAGACTAGTTTGTAAACTCGTCTATAGACTAGTTTGTAAACTCGTCTATAGACTAGTTTGTAAACTCGTCTATAGACTAGTTTGTAAACTCGTCTATAGACTAGTTTGTAAACTCGTCTATAGACTAGTTTGTAAACTCGTCTATAGACTAGTTTGTAAACTCATCTATAGACTAGTTTGTAAACTCGTCTATAGACTAGTTTGTAAACTCGTCTATAACTAGTTTGTAGACTCGTCTATAAACTAGTTTGTAGACTCGTCTATAAACTAGTTTGTAGACTCGTCTATAAACTAGTTTGTAGACTCGTCTATAAACTAGTTTGTAGACTCGTCTATAAACTAGTTTGTAGACTCGTCTATAAACTAGTTTGTAGACTCGTCTATAGACTAGTTTGTAGACTCGTCTATAGACTACTTTGTAGACTCGTCTATAGACTACTTTGTAAAAACTAGTTTATAGTCTCATCTATTAACTAATTTATAGTCAAGTCTGTGAAGCAATTTACAATCTCGTCTAAAAAATGTTTTTATAATCTAGTATATAAACTAATTTATCATCTCGTTATTATAAATAAATTATGTTTTATTTATTTTTAAACATTTTTATTTTATGACTAAATTATAAATCTCTTATTAGAAAATAAAACTTAAATAATATTTTACACTTAAAGAAACTATAAAATATTTTATGCTCTTTTTAATAAAACAGTCTCTATAAAATACATATAAATATTCGTTAAATAACCTTAAAAATTAAATAATTTACATTTTTTTGTCGAGATTTCCATTTATTTTCATCTATAACCTGGATACTCCTTCATTAACATAATAATCGGGATTTTCTTGAATTCTATATAATTTCGTATCTATTAAATTTGATTCATCATTTAAGGATTCATGATCCTCCGATTCCTTCATGGAAACGTTATTATTAAAGCGAACTTTCAAATCATTTTTATCACATACAACAACTTCCATAGAATCAGTTTTTGGTTTAGAGGATTCTTCATTTTTGGTGTTTAAAGAATTTTCTTTAATTTCATATTTATGATTTAAATCCCGGTGCTCCGATGGCTTTTCCTCCTCCTCTTCTTTTTCCTCTTGGACTTTATTTAAATGAGTGGAGGGTGTTGCTAAAAAGCTGCTTAGAACTATACCATGTTGATTGGCATACATGGCATAATCACTATCATCTATATTGTAACCCAAACTGACACGCCGAACATCAGTCTTAATGGCCAGTAAAGCATTAACACATTTACGAAAACTGGGACGTTCATCGGGTTCGGTAAGCCAACAGGAAGACATTAAAGCGAATCTGTAATAAAAACACCAATTAAATTCCATTTCCCGTCTTTAAACCTTGTAACGAAGTAATTCGTTACATATTTTTTTGTTGTAAAATCAGATATGAATTAACTCGCTAACATGAATTTAAAGTGTACTTGCTTATTTTATAATTGTTCTTGTAAAATAACTGTTAATTTTTAAGAGTGTAAATATAAGAGAAATTGTTGTAGTATAAGAGCATATAGTAACATATTTAAGTATGAGTACATTACATGCCCAACATACAAAATAGTTGCATCACTACTACGATACTGTTGTATTACCACTAATACTAATAATCAACATCACTACTTTTTCAGTTGGGCTTGTGCTGCCGTTGTGGACGGACAGCTATCGCAAGTTTGTAATAGCTTCGATAGCAGCCGTATACAGGCAAAACAGTCCCAACCTAGTAGTAGTGTTAGGGTTTCTACTGGTATTTACTGCCATAGATCCCAAACAATGTAGTAGTGTTAGGGTTTCTACTGGTATTTACTGCCATAGATCCCAAACAATGTAGTAGTGTTAGGGTTTCTACTGGTATTTACTGCCATAGATCCCAAACAATATAGTAGTGTTAGGGTTTCTACTGGTATTTACTGCCATAGATCCCAAACAATATAGTATGGCAAAAGGGAATCTACTGGTTTTTACAACCATAGATCCCAGGCAATGTAATAGTGATAGGTATGGTAGTAGAACTACTAATACAATTACAAAATAATATTCTATATAAGGGCCGGATCTAGATTTAATCGAGGAGTCTGGTCTGGAAATCTGGAGGTCACGGTGTTTAAATTAATAACTAAATAATTAAGTGCTGTTATAATAATTAGTATATAAGAAAAAATAATAAATTTTGAATAAATAATAAAAAAATAAACTTAAAATACAAAGTATCCTGGGTATCCTGGCAAACATCCTTATAACCTTTAAACTTACAATTTATCTGGACAATTATCTGGCTGCTCTAATCTTCCTCCTTCTTTGACAAAATTTAAGACTTCAAAATTATTACGGGCTGCATAAGGTTGCTGTCCCAGGGTCAATATTTCCCAACATAACACACCAAAAGCCCATACATCTGATTGTGTAGTAAATACACCATCCACTAAACTCTCAGGTGCCATCCATCTAACCGGCATGAGAGCCTCTCCCTCTTTACGATAATAATCACTTTTATAAATGTCTCTCGCCAAACCAAAGTCACCTATTTTAACAGTTCTTTTACTGGGAATACGTGAGGAAACTAAACAATTGCGACAAGCCAAATCACGATGCACAAAGTGCATATCTTCCAGATAAGCCATACCCGTGGCTACATCTATACACATAGACATGAGATCCAAAAGTTGTAAAGAAGCTACTGGTTTCTGTAAAGTACAGAATTATAGTTTTAGTTTTCTCTGCTTTAGAAGTGTATACTCACCGTTGAATTGGGTCTAGATTCTCTGAGATAACTTAATAGATCACCTCCTTCCATATGTTCCATAATAATTGATATGGATTCGGTATCACAGCAGACTCCTATTAGGCGAACTATATTGTCATGCTTAAAATTGCTCATGAGTTGGGCTTCTTGCAATAGTTCGGCGAATTCACTGGCTCCTTTACGTAAACTCTAGAGAAAGGAAAGCACTTTTTAGTTTAGGATCAATTTTTGATTGATCTTTGCAGAAAGCTAATTTATGGCTTAGTTCATAGCTTATTTGTTAACTCATATATAATCTCCTCTATAGACAAGTTTATAGACTCCTCAATAGACCAGCATACAGTCTCCCCAATAGACCAGAATACGTCTCCCCAATAGACCAGCATACAGTCTCCCCAATAGACCAGCATACAGTCTCCCCAATAGACCAGCATACAGTCTCCCCAATAGACCAGCATACAGTCTCGTCTATAGACCAGAACACAGTCTCGTCTATAGACCAACACACAGTCTCGTCTATAGACCAACACACAGTCTCGTCTATAGACCAACACACAGTCTCGTCTATAGACCAACACACAGTCTCGTCTATAGACCAACACACAGTCTCGTCTATAGACCAACACACAGTCTCGTCTATAGACCAACACACAGTCTCGTCTATAGACCAACACACAGTCTCGTCTATAGACCAACACACAGTCTCGTCTATAGACCAACACACAGTCTCGTCTATAGACCAACACACAGTCTCGTCTATAGACCAACACACAGTCTCGTCTATAGACCAACACACAGTCTCGTCTATAGACCAACACACAGTCTCGTCTATAGACCAACACACAGTCTCGTCTATAGACCAACACACAGTCTCGTCTATAGACCAACACACAGTCTCGTCTATAGACCAACACACAGTCTCGTCTATAGACCAACACACAGTCTCGTCTCGTCTATAGACCAACACACAGTCTCGTCTATAGACCAACACACAGTCTCGTCTATAGACCAACACACAGTCTCGACTATAGACCAACACACAGTCTCGTCTATAGACCAGCACACAGTCTCGTCTATAGACCAACATACAGTCTCGTCTATAAACCAACATACAGTCTCGTCTATAATTATTAGTCCAGTCTATGTTGTCTCCTATAGAAATTATTCTATTTTTTGTCTCTTACCTTTATAGCCACTTTTTCCATTTGCCCTTGTTCCTCATGCTTTAGCATACCCTCGTAAACCTCACCAAATGCTCCGCTACCCAAGAAATTCAATAAAGTAATTTGACTCCAATTGATGTGAGGCAGCAAAGCAATATCCGCATCACTTAAGGGACCTCCGGTATACATTGTTGAATTACTGGTCATAGAAAATGTTCTATTACGTGCTGCCATTTGCTGTTGCATTGTAGACAAATTACTCCAAATACTGGGACGACTTTCGCCAATAATTGTTTAGCTTTTAGGCGACGTTTTTGTACTGCAAAAACAAAAAAAAAAGAAAGGAAATCTCGTTAAAGATTTATGGAAAATTCACATGAAAGTTAATTGATTTTTGTTTCTGTTACCTTTGCGAATGACAAACAAAATTATAACACAAGTGGTAACAATAGCGGCTGGTGCTATAATGGCCAATACTAATGAGTTACGTTTTTGTGGCGAGACAAATGGTTCAAGAACACGTTCACTATCCTCACTGTATGGCCCCCAACCATACGGTTCATTACGAGCACGCACACGAAACATTAAATAACGCATTGTATGTAATTCACGTACTATACAACTTAACTCCGAGGTATTGCAATAAGTCAACCATTTATCCTCGATGGGTTGCAATTCTTCTACCCAGGGCATTTGGGCAAGGGTGGTAATGGAGGAGGTATTGGTTTTGTTGGGTAAATGTTGTACTAAATGACGACGTATTCGTTTTTGATGACGAGATTTTAAGGCCTCCAAACTATACTCGATAATGGGAGCACCATTATCCTTGGCAGGCTCCCAAAATACCTTAAATATTTCTCCTGTTATGTGCTCGATTTGGGGCTGGCCTGGCCTACCAGGAGCATCTCCTAAGGTTTCATAAATGAAATAGGCATTAGGTAATTCTGGCCATATATAAGGTCTAGGAACGTTGGCAAATTGTAGTTTGAAAAAGAACTCATATTTCGTTTTAGGCTCTAAATTTGTGATAGTAATGTTATCCGTGATATTGGTTATGTCTATGCTAAAAGCGGCATCCTCTAACTCCTGAGTTAAGGGTCTACATTCCAAAATCACAGAATCATAGTCGGTATTAGCCTGCCATTGCAGAGTCAAATTATAGGCTTCTTTCTCTAACAAGTGCAAAGATTCTGGTTCCGGAAATGTGGTAACTAAAAGCTTTTCACTAACATTAAGTTTCGAGGGTTTGGAATAGACCTCCAGCCATATTTGATAATCCTGGGAGGCCTCCAAGTTGGATAAAATCAATTCAAAACCTTCCACTATTTTGTGGGAAGTTAAGGAGGAATTTAAAGCCTGCCAATATAACTGATACGTAACCGATTCAGCATTTAATTGTGCAGGTTCTAACCAAACCACCGATATCTCTGAAGGACTTAAAGCCTGGACTGTAAAATTTAAAGGTTGTGAAGGTGTACCCTCTTGGGTTCTTAGGGTAAATTCTGGATACATCATTTCTTCTAAAGCATATTTTTGCTGATAATACGAACTCACCGAAATTTTCAAAGAATAATTAGTAAACGGCTTCAGATCGGTTATATTAAGCAAACCCGCCGATTGTTTATATTCCCTTAAGAAATCGGGATAAGAACGCATTTTGATGGTGTATTTTAAACCAGGTATAGCTACTTTACAATTTTCAAAAGGATTTTTCCGCATTAATTGTAAAGTTATAAAGTTCTCATCAACCTCCTTCACGAATAATTGTTCCAAACCCTGGAACTCACCCATTTCTTGATCGTATTCCATGATCAAACATTCTCTTTTTGGATATTCTTGATAATTAAACGATTTGATAAGTTTAACATCTTTAAGGGACCGGGAATACTCCAAATTATGTTTACGCCTATTGAAAGCTTTAATAGTATTATTTTGTAGTGAATAAATATAACCGGAATCCCTTTGGAATTTAGCCGTGGCCTCATTTTCCATTAAAGGTATTTTCAAATTTGTGGTTAAATGTCTTTGTAATTCATAAGCATATAAACGTCCCTTTGAATCCACCAAGTTCACCGATTCCATTTCGGCCAATAAAGAACCCTCAAACATATTCATGTAGAACAGATGCTGCTTAAATTTCAGTTGTGAAAAATCGGTTAGATTACGTCCCTGCAGAGAACAATTTGTGCTTTGCAAACCCTCAAATTCCAGCCACATTAAAGAGCGAGAGTAAGGCAAAACAATTAAATTTTTCAATAGCTTGCCTTGATCCAAAGAGAAAATCTTTTTCCCAAGCATAACCTTGCCCTCATAAAGGTTCAAATCCAATTCATAAATATCCACCAAATTCTCTTTCTCCCCGGACATTTCAGCCCAATACACTTTGCGCATTATCCAGTCAACTGTTAAGGATAAAACTTCGGCTCGCATTCTAGCTAATTTTAAAGCGGCCGCTCCCGGTTGATAAGACATTAATTCCACATTTTCATTAACCCATATCAAACGTTGTTCACCCCACATTAAGGCCAAGTGTTCCACCTCGCTGGAGGTATAAACCAATTTTTTAGTTTCATTTAAATCCAAATCCAATTCAGCTATATATTCAGGGGTGGTAAATAATAGTTTGGGTATGGCTTGCGATTCTGGATTTATAAAATGATTGAGCAAGGAGGTTTTCTCCCCTCCCTTAGAACGGGTCAAAGAAAAAGCCTGAACTTGAAACATATACGACTCTTCTTTAAGCAAATTATAAAAACGTACTTCATGACTTTTACGTCCCAAATCTTCGATATCTTTAACACTGTGCAGGTCGTCCTTAAGCCAACAATATACCTTATAGAACACTTCCTTTTCTGAAGAAATATTATCCGGAGAATCCCATCTAACCAAGGCAGTAATATTAGCTTGCTTTTGCAAAGGTTCCATGATTTGTTCCACAAATACTCTCAGATTTTTAGGTTGTTTGGGAGCTGCTGAGGGAGTTTTAAGTTCCACAGTTATGGGGGCCCCAGCCGCCCACAAAGTATGAGGTGTTATGGTTACATTTATCAATAAGCCAGCCATTTTAAATTCGGTGATGCGTACTATAGGCTGTTGTACCTCAAATGTTAGGATATTAGTGGCATCTTGAGGCCAAGTGGAGATTAACACCTTATAAAATACAGTAAAATTTTCGGGAGCATTAACCACTGACCATTTTATGTTAAAATCATCCCAATAACCTTCTGTTATATAAACACTTTCCTTCTCTACCGGCTCCAAAACTACCGATAAATCTTGATAATTTGCTGCATCTCTATATAACTGTACAAAGTTGGTGGTTTCTTTTAAAGGTGTAGGGAATTCGGTTAAAAGTTTAAGCTTATCCTTGCTAGCCAACACCACTTTCTTTCCTTCATCTCTCAGCCATATAAAACTTTCTATTTCGGGTATTAAATTAAAAGAATCTTGTAGAATATTTTCATGTTCCTTTAATTCCAATAGTTCCTCCATTTTCACAAAATCCATATCAGATCTAAAGAGTTTTGTTTTGCCCTCTTGCAATTCAACCCACCAATAGATTTGCTGGGCCGCAAAATCCAAAGTAAATCCTCTAATCACCTCACCATTACCATTGACATGATAATATTCCAACTCTAGAGGGGGTAAACCTCCGCTAAGTTTTCTCCTAACCAATCTGCTATCTGTGGCGTAATAAATATATCCTTTCCATGAATCCAACTTAATTAACCGAGCTTCATATATGGGCAATAGCTCTTTTAATTCTCCTTTTAAGTCCGATCTCACTATACAATTTTTTCCCACATCAGACCAATATAATTTGCCTCCTCTCCAGTCGTAGTCTACACTATAAACATCAACAGCCTGAAAGCCACATCTTATCTCCGGGTTCATTAAATTGAAACATTTTAATTCATGCTTCAATCTGTCAATATAAAACAAGGAACTATTGACTTGTTTAAAGTTTTTAATATCCAAACTTTCCAAAGCCTTTATTTCAGCCAATTGCAAAAAATCTTGTGTCTCGGCTAATCCCCTAGCAGTAGCCCATAAAAACTTATGCTCGCCCATAGGCCAAGTTCTTGTCATTAACTCTAGAGACCATTCACTGATTTCGCTACTTAAGCTTGGCCTATTAACACCGGCCAACATGGCTCTAACTTTGATTTTATATAAATTATTAGCCTGCAAACGTTCCACTTGGAAGAAGGTACTCTTAATGCTGCGTATGTTAAAGGCATTATTACTCGACACATCCAATATATCCAACTCATATTCCCACTTATGCCAAGCGGCTTTGGATTGAAACTCCTTTACCCTTAAAGGTGGCTGCCAGGATATTTTTGCTGTATTCGAAGATACTACCGCCTGTAGATGATCCGGTTCTTTTAAAGGTCTCGGTAAAGGTTGTACTACTCCCTTTAGTCCCCCAGACATTAAAGGTATTATCTTCCAACACCATTCTATTTCCTTGAAAATCATCACATCCACTTCTTGGGTATTTAAATGTTGTCTCAACAGATAAGAACCATTAGACATGATTAACCAATCTTGGAATTGCAAATACCACAATACATCACCCTGGAAGCTGGATGATATTTCCCAAAATGTCTTCTTATTATATTGGGCATCATAAGAAAGCTCATGTATAGCACGTTCTTTGGCATTGTAGGCTGTTAATAAATAGTTCCGATACTGATTGGAAATATGTTCCACTTCAAAGGGCAAAGAGAAATATTCCACTTTGTGGGAGTACAGATTAATGCGACATAATTGAAATTGCTCATTAGAGGCAAAAATCCAGCCACTTAAAGGATCTATTTGCAGATGTTTTAAAGGTTTTAAGGAAGAAACCACTGTTTCCACAGATGTACCATAGAAATTTAAACGTTTCAATTGCCAGATATCGGAAGAAGAGGTCTAGAAAGAATAAAAATTAAACGTTTAAGAAAGATTCTAGTTCAGTTCTGATTCAGTTCTAATTCATTTCAGTTTTAGTTCAGTTCTAGTTCAGATTCTAGTGCAAATTACTGTAAAGAATCCAGATCAGGTTCCGGTTCAGATTATAGTACAAACTTTAATTTTCTCTATGGTCTCTTCTAAGGCTTCTTGTCTTTACTTACCCTTCCTGCTACATATAGCTTTTGATTTAGCCAATCTATGGCCACTTTGGAGGGCACAAAACCCGTATCTTCTTCGATTAAATTTAGGACCGTATAATTAGCAGCATCATCCAAATGTAGACTAATAATAAAAGAAATGTTATTAGTGAAGCTTTTTTCCAAAAGCCAAATGAATTTGATTACCTTATTAACGCTCCCTTTTTATTCACCACAAACAAACGTTTGCTATATTGATGCACATCAAAATCCACCAAAAATTCCTCACTCTTATACAAAACATGACTTTCTACCAGAGGATCCAAGGATTTCATTATTATGCTATATTCTCCAGCTATAATTAAAGTATTTAAATCATCGAGTTTAACTTTGGATTTTTGCAAAGCTTTTGTGGTGATATTAATCTCAGCCGAAGGACCTTCTCCTTCCTCATTAAGCATACTTAAGTGTAAGGAGTAGGTGGTGGAGGGCAAAAGATTATCGAAGATGTAATAGAAGGAAGAAGGCGGTAGTAAGTGTTTGATATCCTAGAAACGATTAAATAATTAAAAACCTTTTTGGTTTAGGGACTTTAATTTGAACTCACTTTTCTTGAATTTCAGAGGTGTCGGAGGATTTTAAAACTACTTTATAGTGGGTTAAAGGACCATTAGTAAATTTTCCCTTTTGCCAGAAAATGGCAATGTGAGACTCATCTAAAGCTAAGGTTTGAGTTACAATAGGAGCCGATATGGGTCTGCCCATGGTGGGAGTGGTATATACTTCAGAAGCAGGGGAGTAGAGAACATCATAGAGATTATCGCCAAAGGGTAATTCAAAACGAAACTGGATGAGAAATGTTAAAACATTAACTAATAAACTTTGAACAATTTAAGAAGCTTAAAGCTTTTTTGAAAGCTTTAAAAATAAATTTGTCTGTTCCTTTATTTAAATTTTCTTTCCTTTCTTCAATAAGTTTTTTGTTTTTTCAGAAATCTTCTCATTGTTTAACTTTCAAAAAGCTTTATGAGCTTTTGTGTACCTTTTAAAATTTATTATCCTCTTAATAACTGAGTGCGTTGAAAAACCTCTTACCTTATATGATGTATATGGCATTAAGCCATCCATTATGTCACATTCAAAATTCTCATTACAATTATAGTCTGATAAATTCCACCATTGTTCTTGCTCTGGCTTCCGTTTTGCATCATCTTCCATATCATCATTATTATCACCATCATTCTTCATAAAATCCTTATTATCATCAACACCTACATTATCAGAACCATCATCATCTTGTTGGTCCTCTTTTACAATATCCTGCTGTTTTGAAAATTTTTTCTGCTGCTGCTGCTTTAGTTGTTGTTGTTCCATGTCTGGGGTGTCATTAACAGTTAAATCTGTTGTTGATGATGATGATGATGATGATGGGGAATATATTGCTGATGGCGCTGATGATGGTGTAGCTCTTAACACATATTGGTATTGTATATTAAATGGTCTACTGGCCAAATGTAGTGCTGGCAAAAGTGATGTCATTGCTGTAGTTATGGGCCATTTAAGTGTCAATGTATTCAAAGTTTCATTATCATGCAACAGCTGCGGTTGAAATGAAGTAGTTTTTGTTGCTGCTGTTGCTGTTAACAAACGTTCAACATGTAAACGTTGCAAATGCCAATACTGCCTTTGGGTGGTTTCACAAGCGGAAATACACGGTAAATCAAAAGGATAAAATTGCGTTGAAGACTATTTTCAAGTGAACAGAGAACAAAAGAAACAAAAAAAAAATAAACATAAAAGGAAACAACAAATACAAAAACAAGTTCATGAGTTAAAACAAAGAAAAAAAAACAATATATTGGAATTTTTGCTGGTTTGTTTGCAACAAAATAGAAGTTAAATCGATATGAAAGTAGAGAAGGTAGAAAAACACACAAATTAAAAACGGACACTAAGAAAACCAAAGATGCCATATTTTTCAGACTCTATTTTAGATTTAAATTAGTCTTTATTCTGAACTTGAACTAGAACTAGAACTGAACTAAAACTGAACCAGAACTGAACTGAAACTGAACTAGAACTGAACTTGAACCGAACTAGAACTGAACTAGAACTGAACTAGAACTGAACTAGAACTGAACTAGAACTGAACTAGAACTGAACTACAACTTAACTAGAACTGAAATAGAACTGAACTAGAATTGAACTAGAACTGAACTAAAACTGAACTAAAACTGAACTAAAACTGAACTAGAACTGAACTAAAGATGAACTAGAACTGAACTAAAACTGAACTAAAACTGAACTACAACTAAACTAGAACTGAAATAGAACTGAACTAAAGATGAACTAGAACTGAACTAAAACTGAACTAAAACTGAACTAAAACTAAACTAGAACTGAACTAAAACTGAACTAAAACTGAACTAAAACTGAACTAAAACTGAACTAAAACTGAACTAAAACTGAACTACAACTAAACTAGAACTGAAATAGAACTGAACTAAAGATGAACTAGAACTGAACTAAAACTGAACTAAAACTGAACTAGAACTGAACTACAACTTAACTAGAACTGAAATAGAACTGAACTAGAATTGAACTAGAACTGAACTAAAACTGAACTAAAACTGAACTAAAACTGAACTAGAACTGAACTAAAGATGAACTAGAACTGAACTAAAACTGAACTAAAACTGAACTACAACTAAACTAGAACTGAAATAGAACTGAACTAAAGATGAACTAGAACTGAACTAAAACTGAACTAAAACTGAACTAGAACTGAACTACAACTAAACTAGAACTGAAATAGAACTGAACTAGAATTAAACTAGAACTGAACTAAAACTGAACTAAAACTGAACTAAAACTGAACTAGAACTGAACTAAAACTGAGCTAGAACTGAACTAGAACTGAACTAAAACTAAACTAGAACTGAACTAAAACTGAACTAAAACTGAACTAAAACTGAACTAAAACTGAACTAGAACTGAACTAAAACTGAACTAAAACTGAACTAAAACTGAACTAAAACTGAACTAAAACTGAACTAAAACTGAACTAAAACTGAACTAAAACTGAACTAAAACTGAACTAGAACTAAACTAGAACTGAACTAAAACTGAACTAAAACTAAACTAGAACTGAACTAAAACTGAACTAAAACTGAACTAAAACTGAACTAGAACTGAAGTAGAAATGAACTAAAACTGAACTTAAACTGAACTTAAACTGAACTAAAACTGAACTAGAACTGAACTAAAACTGAACTAAAACTGAACTAAAACTGAACTAGAACTGAACTAGAACTTAACTAAAACTGAACTAAAACTGAACTAGAACTGAACTAGAACTGAAATAGAACTGAACTAAAACTAAACTAAAACTGAACCAGAACTGAACCAGAACTGAACTAAAACTGAACTAAAACTGAACTAAAACTGAACTAAAACTGAACTAGAACTGAACTAGAACTGAACTAAAACTGAACTAAAACTGAACTAGAACTGCACTAGAACTAAACTAGAACTAAAAAAAGGAACTGAAGTAGAATTTAAATAAAACTGAAATCAATCTGAAAAAGAACTGAACTGGATCTGTAATAGAACTGAAGCGAAGTCTATAATTCAGATTCAAGTTCAGTTTGAAATTCGGATTATAATTGAGTTTTAGTCAAGGTTCCAGTTCACATTTAGTTTTATTCTTTAGATTATAGTTCAGATCCAAATCCACATTTTAGTACAAAATCATATTTTAATTAAAGTTTAGGCAGAAGTTCGTTCTGGTCTTAGTTTCAAATTTGGATTCTAGTTCAGAATTTATTTCATATTCTTGCTCAGAATCAATAACTGATTCTACTTCAGATTTGAGTCGATTCCAGTTAAGATTCTGGTTCAGTTTGTATTCTAATTTACATTCTGAAGTTGATTATAAAGTTCAGATTCTAATTCAAATTCTAGTTTAGATTTTAGTTGAAATCCAGTTTGGATTTTAGTTCTAGTTTTTGTTCAGATTCTAATTCAGTTTTTGGTTCAGATTTCAGTTATGATTTCAATTCAAAAATTTGTAAAGATTCAATTCAGATTTTAAGTTCAAATGTTAGATCAAATTTAAGTTAAAATTTTAGTTAAGATTCTTTTTCATATTCAGATTCTTGTTCAGATTTGACTCACTTCTGTTACAGTTTCCGGTTCAGATTTTAGTGCACATTTTAGTTGCACTAATTGTTCATTTATTTAATCATCTGGCATCACTTTCTGTGTGTTTTTAATCTTCTTATAATATTCCCACAAAAATACCTTCACTTCTTTTTATCCATTTTAAGTGTGAATACTTACACATGCTTCCTGACATGGTTCAAATTCTTTTAAAGCTTGCCACCACAGTTCACAACCCTT
>PYHX02000495.1:85818969-85848582 GCA_004302925.2 Cochliomyia hominivorax | reverse complement strand
TATATATTTAGTTTCATATTCTTGTTAAGATACTCCTTCTACAGTACAAGTTTAATTCAGATTCTGATTCAAATTCTTCTTTAAGACTCTTATTATGATCCAAACCACATTTAAACAAAATTTATAGTTTAGTTTCCAAACTAGATTTCAGTTTTAATATGAGAGGTTATAATTCGGTTTCTAATACAGGTTCTGCTTCAGATGCTCTATCAGATTCTATTTAAGGTTCTATAGCAAAGTTTTTTAATTCAGTTTCTCCTTTTTATTCCTCTACAGACTCTATTTTTGATTCAGAATCAAGTCCCAGATTTTGGTTGAGATTCTTGTTCAGATTCTACTTTAGATTTTAATTTCCTTCGCAATTCAGATCCTATTTTCTATTACAAATTCCAGCTTGAATTCTAGTACAGATTCTAATCCAGATGCTTCTTCAGCCTCTGTCTCAGATTCTAGTTCTAATTTGTAATTAGATTATAATTCCCATTCTGATTCAGGTGCTCATTTAAATTCTAATCCAGTTTCTCCTTAAGGTTGTTGTTCAACATCTGATTTAGAATCAAATCCAAACTCAATTTCTAGTTCAGATTCTGTTTGAAATTGTTAAGGTTCTAGTTCAGGTTCAGCTCAGTTTATATCATAATTCAGATTCCATTCAGATTCTGTTCTAAATTCCCATTCAAATCTGATTCAGACTCCGACTCAGGTTCTAGTTCTAATTTGGAATTAGAATATAATTCCCATTCTGATTCAGGTGCTCATTGAAATTTTATTCCAGTTTCTCCTTAAGGTTGTTGTTCAACATCTGATTTAGTTGATGAATCAAATCCAAACTCAATTTCTAGTTCAGATTCTGTTTGAAATTGTTAAGGTTCTAGTTCAGGTTCAGGTCAGTTTATATCATAATTTAGATTCTTTTCTAAATTCCCATTCAAATCTGATCCAGGCTCCGACACAGGTTCTAGTTCAGACTGTAAATCAGTTTCTAATTTAGATTCTTTTTTAAACTCTGGATCAGATCCTTGTTCTAATTTTGAATCAGTGTTTAATTCACATTTAGTTTCATATTCTGCTTCAAATTCTGATTTAGAATCTGCCCCAATCTTTAGATCATATCCTGGCTCAGATTCAAGTTTAGAATTCCAGTTCAGATTATAATTCAGATTCTTCTCAGATTCTAATTAAAATTCTATCCCATATTCTGTTACATATTTTATTTAGAATCACTTTCTGGATCATATTCTCACTCAGTTTCATAGTTCACATTCTTGTTAGGTTCTAATTCAGACCATAATGCAGATTCCATTTTAGATTCTGGTTGAGATCTTCATTTTAATTATGCTCCAAATTCTTTTAGATCTGATTCTGAATCAGATTTAAGTTTAGTTTCTAGTTCAGATAACTGTTTTGATTCTTTTTCAGATCCTTATTTGGATTCAGTGTCGGATTCTGTTTCAGATTCTATATCAGATTAGATTTTGATTCAAGTTCTAGTTCAAATTGCAGCTCTGATTTAGTTCCATTCTGATTCAGAATCTAATTTAGACTGCAGTTTAGATTGTTATTTCATATTGTAATCTAAATTTATTTTCAGATTATGATTCAGATTGTGGTCTGCTACTTTAGTTTCAAGTTGTAATTCAAATTTATATTCTGAATTAGATTCTATTTACTCTTCTGACTCAATTTAAATGCAAAACTATAGTCTACACTGGATTCTAAGCTGTAGCTTAACTATATTCTAATTTAAAGTCCAGAAAGTGCAAAAATAAAATACAGGCAAATTTAGGGACTTAACCATTATCTAATCAGTCTCTAACTTATACTTATTCTTAACAAATATACTATATTTTGTAATCTTGGCAGACTCTTGTTCTGCAAAAGACTATTTTCCTCTATCACATATTTTTTTTAAGTTTTCATTATTTATCATATCTGTTTCCTACTTCATCATTCTCTTTCATTTTATATTCCCATAAACTATTATATATGTACACGATATCAATATCTTCAAATTTGTTTCGATAGAACCTATTGGGATTTTATTTTACAACTATTGCTATTATAACCGCAAAGTGTATAAGAAGACTATCTTGTCATTTTATTTAAAATTATATGAACTAAAAACATAAATATACAATATCAAGACATATTTATGTTATAAACATTTAACTAACTGCAACTTGAATATATTTACAATGATAAAGACATACACATACATATATATATGAACAGGATAATTTCAAAGCACGCACAAGGAATATAACCTCACACATTACAAAGCACAGTGGGTAACTAAATCTTGCTAATATGCTAACTTTATTTGAAATCATCAAGTATTAAACAATTTTCGGTTTTTTAGAAATAAATGAAATTATTACCAAAATGAGATTATAGGGATTTTGAGGTTGGGCTCTATATTTTTTGGAGGTCTGGAAAAGATCATTTCCAACTGATAAGAAACTTCTGCACATTTTTAAAACAGCCTTCTGTTTTAATATTCAGGCTTTAGGATTTTAGCACATTTAGGTTCAATTAAAATTTTTGTTCAAAAATGGTCATATTTTATAGGGTCTGGGCTTAGCCTGTAACCCTGGTTTTGGGTAGAAAATTTTAATTTGAATTTTGATACATTAATAAGCCTTTCGAAAAACTGTAAATTTAATACATAATTTTGAAGAAACCAAAATTTTCAATTCACCCCTACATCCGGTCGTAGAGCCCCTGGGGATCCTAATACTCCAAAGTTATAAAACTACACTCTTCTACTTTTATTATGTAAAGAGATTTAAACAAGATCGGGCGATGCTTTTATATATGTGTTAAAAAAACTAAGTCAAATCTTGTAAGATTTAAAAAATTTTAAATGAAAATGCCAATAACTCGGAAACTATAAGACATATAACACATAAAGGCAGATTTATTCAAGGCCACATCAAGAGCTATAAAATTGTCAAAATATTTGAAATTAAATGAAAAACACAAATTTGAGATGCTGTTAAAAACTAATGTCCAAAATAGTTTAGTTTGTACCGCGATAACTCAATTAAGAGAGCCCTCATCAGAAATTATAATGCAGCACTCCTCTGCTATTATTATGTTTAATTTCATACAAATCCATTCAGTGAATCCAATAAAAATAAAATTTAATTGAAAAATTTTGCCAAAATTGGGATTTTTTGATTTTGTTCTACAAAGCCCACATTTATAGGAGGTTGGAAAAAAGCATTGGTTCATATTTTTAAAGTTATACTGTCACACTCTTCTGCTACCGTTGTGATCAATTTTATACAAATTCATTTAGCCAATCAAAAGTAATAGATTTATTGCCCCACTGTGCAATACATACATACAGATGAATGTATATTATACTTCTGTGTAGAAGAAATACGTGAGCAGTTTAAAATTAAGAAATTCAATAAATATTTTAAAAACGAAAAAGAAGAAAGAAACAAAAAAAAATAAACTTGAAAATGCAGATATGAATTTCTCAATAAACGAAGGCAAAGAAGACGTTAGAAATGAACTAAAGAAACATATTTTTAAAAGGAAATTTTCGTGAAAGGGAATGTATTCTATTTGTAAATCTTTTTCGTGGAAAGCCTTTATTTTATACAAATTTTAATATGCTGCAAATATTTCAATCTATCAATACTTTCTGTTTGAGGTTAACCACACGCACGTTCCATCATCATCTTCATCCACAACAGCAGCAGCAACAGCAGGGGTTTGAGCTGAAATATGTAACCGCAAAATATTTTAAATCTCACACACATACACTATATGTTTATGAAATTTCTGAAATCGATATGAAGGGAAATACTGAAACTTGTTGAGAGAGAAAACAAACAATAATGTGAAAGGAAAAATAAAAACAAGAGCAGTGGTTTAATATAAATATTTATTACAAGAAAAGATTTTCCCTGATTTTTTGAATTTTAATCATTCAACTCATACAAGGTTTTGGCAAAAAAAACGCAGCATAAAATAACTTAAACGGAAATTACAAAGTTTTAAGGTGATTCATGGGAAACAAATTTTTAATTAAGAGAGAGAGAGAGAGAGAGAGAGAGAGAGGATTATTGGAAATAGCAATAAATATTGAAAACTTAGAGATTTTGATAAAAGGAAATCGAAAAACATTAATAATAAAAAGATTGCTAAACTCAGATAGGTTTAAAACAAAAAGTATAGCATACTTCTAAGAGATTAAAGCTCAAAAGAAGGGAAACAAGCAGATTAAGAAAAATCATTTAAACATTTTTAAATTTTATTACAACAAAACGTCAAGAAATCTTAATAAATTAAAAAAAAAATAATTACAAGAAATTTTATTTTCTCAACAAGTAAAGCCTACTTTTAGACCTCTTTTCAAAAAGAAAAAACTAAAGCATACAGTCAGTCATAAAAAACGATATAAATCTACTGACTTAACACAAAATTTTTAACTTCTTCTCTCTAAAATAAAGACCCTTTCCCCCAATAAAATGTAAAAACATACTTTTAGGCTTCCCTATACTTAAAAACTAAAGCATACTTTTCCCAGTAAAAAATATTGAAAACTTATAGATTTTGATAAAAGAAAATCGAAAAACATTAATAATAAAAGATTGCTAAATTCAGATAGGTTTAAAACAAAAAGTAAAGCATACTTCTAAGGGATTAAAGCTCAAAAATGGGAAACAAGCATATTAAGAAAAATCATTTAAACATATTTAAATTTTATTACAAGAAAACGTCAAGAAATCTTAATAAATTAAAAAAGTTAAATCTCAAGAAATTTTATTTTCTCAACAAGTAAAGCCTACTTTTAGGCCTCTTTGTAAATAAAAAATAAAGCATAGAGTCAGTCATAAAAAATGATATAAATCTATTGACTCAACACAAAATTTTTAACTTCTTCTCCCTAAATACTTAGCATACTTTTAGGCTTCCCTATACTTAAAAACTAAAGCATACTTTTCCCCTGTAAAAAAAATAATTTTAAAACTATTTCAATTTTCTCCCACAAAATTATGACCGACCACATTTTCTTCTTTTCTTGCCGATTGTCAAAATTGTTTTTTTTAAGTTCAACTTCTCTTCTAGACATTTAAATAATTTAATTTACTTCAGAAAAAATGAAAACTTTTTTTAAACAACTTAATGCATAATTTTATTACATTTTATTTATAATAAAATTCCTTATGCCTTTAAATATTTAAATTATTCTAAGTAATTCCACAAGAATATATATTTATAAAACCAAGTTATTTTAAATAATATCTTTCTTGTTTTTGTTGGTCCCAGTTGTATGATGTTATTAAAATAATAAGCTCCTTAGAGACACAATTGTTTTGTTATAAAATTGCAAAAGCCAAAACAAAAAAATAAAAAACCCAAAAAGTTATTAAAAGACAATAAAGACTTTAAATAAATATGAATTACTTGGGAAATTTGGGCACAAAAGAAAAAAGGCGACTTCTTTTGTGCCCAAATGAAATGAAACCAGAAACTTACATTAAATCTGAACCACAACATGAAAGATAATCTGAATTAAACTAATTCAGAACTGAACTACAACTGAACTGGAGCTAAACTGAACCAGAACTAAACAAGAACTGAAGTAGAACTGAACTGGAACTGAACTAGAACTAAACAAGAACTGAAGTAGAACTGAACTGGAACTGAACTAGAACTAAACAAGAACTGAACTAAAATTGAACTAGGACCAGAGCTAGAAGAAGAACCTAAATCTAAACTTGAACTAGATCCGCCAAAGAAATACTTTTAAATAAAGTCTGATAGGAATTAGAAACCAAGTCTTAACT
This sequence comes from Cochliomyia hominivorax, assembly GCA_004302925.2. Taxonomy (NCBI): domain Eukaryota; kingdom Metazoa; phylum Arthropoda; class Insecta; order Diptera; family Calliphoridae; genus Cochliomyia; species Cochliomyia hominivorax. Next base: position 85,842,775 of record PYHX02000495.1, on the reverse strand, counting down.
ACTATCATGACTGAAACGTTGACAATGTTGCAAATTGAACTATAATCTGATTTCTTAAAATTCTAGAATTTTTACCAGAATCTGAACAAACGTCAGTGGTAGAATTTAAATAAGTATTTAACCAAGAATTTGGTTTACAATGTGATGAAGAACGTGACTTCGAATCTGAACTATAATCTCCATCATACTCTAACTTGAGTAGAACTTGAACTAAACTGAATCAAAACTTGAATCAAATCTAGAATTAGAACTTTAATTTAATGTCGATTCTACAGGAATTTGGCTAGAAACTAAACTAGAATCTGAAAAGTAATCTGGGCTAAAATCTGAACTAAAATCTGAAATAGATTCTAATTAAATCTTAACTTAAATTGAATCTTAACTAGAGAAAGATCTGGAATCTCAAGCAAAATCAAACTGGAATCTCAAGTAAATTCTTATTCTTATCTGAACAGGAATCTAAACTAAACTCTGTATCTGTAACTTGAATGTTATCTGGGACCAAAACAAAAAGTTTAAGTGGGATATGAACGGGAATCTGAATTTGAAGCTGAAGCAGATTTAAAATTAGAATCTGGACTAAATAAAATTTGGAACTAAAATTTTAATTTTAAACTATAAGAATCAGACGTTATTTGTAATGGAATCTGTAGATGAATTTGAGCTAAATTATGAACTGAAAACTTTACTATAATCCGAACTACATTCAGACTGAATTAATATAATACTGAATACTAACTAGACTTTGGAATTGAATCAGAAATGGAATCTGAACAAGAATCTATTGCAGAAGGTAAACGAGAATATAACATCGAAACTGAACAAGTTTTCATATTAGGAATTCTAACTAGAATCAACTCCTAAAGCAGAAGAACAATCTGAGCTGTAATTTGAACTTTATTTTAAGCTGTACAATCTGAGTTGAAATCTCAACAGAATATTTAATTAAAAGCTAAAATTTATTCCGAATTAAAAATTGTTAATTTGCAACAACTTAAGTCTTTAGTTTGATCTGGGCTACAGTATGAATAAGAATCTAATGCGGAATTTGAAATTTGGACTATAAAACATGGAATTATAACAACATTACTTTGCTGTAAAAGAGAAATTATTTGGAGAGTTAAAATTTTGTATTATATAATTTATTCACCTTAACCTCACATTTTATTTTTTTATTATTAAGTTTTTAGGAAAAGTGCTAAAGATATGTTGTTAAGGAAATTTGAAATACATTACTTTTCATCGAAAATTTAAAGCGTTTTGCAATTAGTTTAGAATTATTTCTCTCTAACCTCTAAAATTTTCTTTAAAGTAAAAAAAATCTGAAAATATTATAATTCTAACAACAAAAATAATTATTTATAATTCCTTTTCAAGCCAATTACCTGTAGATTTCCTATATTTTAAAATTATTAAACGATTTCCCCCTTCGCCCCCTCCTTTTCCCTGCTGCTTATGTTAGAAATTTATTTGCTGCATAATAATTTATAGCAAATAAATTACGTTTAAATTGTTAAATTATAGCAATGGAATAATAGAATGTTATAGAAAATATAAATTTATATAATTTACAAATTAATTTTATTACTTTGTTTTTATGGTCTTTGGCATGCAAAATGCTACGTTTTGTGGGGTGAAAGAACAATTATTCTAAATCGATTTTATTTGCCACAAATTATAAAACAACAATAAAAAAGTTTAAGAGTTATTGTCTATTAATTCGTAATGAAAAAGCAAAAAAATAGAATAATTTAATTGTTCCAAAAATTGAAAAAAGTTTTGTAGCAAATCAAATGGAAATTATAGTCAAAAAGGCAAGATTAATGGCTTTTTAACTACAATGGAAGAATGATTTAAATATTTAAGAATACTTTTATTAAAATGTATATTTAATGAATTTATTTATTAAATATGGAAAAATTTAATTTATTTATTAATTAAAGTGTCGAAAAAATATAAATTTCATTTATACCCTACACCACCACAAGCGGTGAAGAGGGTAATCGAATATTGTCATTCCGTGTGTAACGCTAAGAAGGAATCATTTCAGATCTCATTATGTATATATATACTTGTATTAAATCAAAATCAAAGTCGATTTAATTGTCAACTATAATTTGACAAATCATTATGAAACTTTGCCGTAATATCAAGCTGTATATACTTCATTAACATTCCAATTACAATTATCCAAATCAGTTCATTAGAAAACAAGTAAATATATTATCGTCAGTCAAGTCCAATTATGTAATACCTTACACCACATTTTTGTTTGAAAATGACAGTTACGAATAATTTATGAACGACCCTCGTATAAATTGCTTCTCTGATTAACATCATACTAACATTTATGTAAAATTTTTGAGTTTGAAAATGATTTTTTTTGGGGGGTTATTATCGAAGCTAGAGGAGATGATGAGCCGCCCCTCGTATAACTTTGAACATTTTAGATTATATTTATTTTAATGTGACCATTTATTATTACAACACCAATGTATATGTGAAATTTATGCCTCTCAAAGTGATATTTGGAAGTTGACTTGTATGGGGCCTATGAGAAGTAATAAACTGTCCCTCCCATAATTTGTCATATCGCTGTATGATTTATAAGATTTATTTTTGTTGGGTTTCAGTAAAATCACTTAATATTTAGAACTTTAATGACCTTAAAACTCCATTCCGGGAGGACATTTGTATGGGAGCTACCTGATACATTGAACCGAATATAAACAATTTCAAAAAGCTTCTTCTTTGAGCCAGAAAAATAACAAGTAACAAATTTCATTTAGATATTTTGAAAATTGCGTCCTCTAGAGTGTTCACAACGTTAACATTAACAGTTGAAGCGACATCGTTAAATCGTTTCAGAAAGTGATACTGAGTCGAACGGTATACCACAAAGTGAATGTTACACCATTTTTTTCGGTATGTTACAAACATCAGCAGAAACGTATAATATCCCAACCAGCAACGGTAATGTAGGGTATAAAAAGTAATATCGAAAAAATAACTTTATTTATGACTCATTAAGTGCTTCACGTTATATTTAAGAAAAACTTGTATATATTGTATATGTTTGGGAGTGTATGTGTGTTCTTGTGTATATACGAAATCTAACGTATTAACTTCACACGCATTTATGGTGGAGGGTATTGAAGATTCGGCATAACTGAATATATCATTCTGACATGTTCTTTTTAAAAAATATTGAATATTTTTATTAAATAAATTTCTACTCTTTGTTCCTGACTAACCGACCTATTTTAAACAAATTTTTTTTTAAATATATTTTTTCTCTAGTTTTTTGTTCAATTTTTCAAATTAAATTGAATGAAGTCAAGTGTACAATAACAGTTTTTTTTCTATATATTTTGTAATCGAATACTTTGTATTTTTTTAACACTGATCCATAGAGAAATAAGGTCGACATATTACCGCATACATTTTCACACACACACACACACACACAAACATACAAACATTTACACTTACACACATTTGAATTGAACAGAAAAAAATTTCATATTAAAATCATGTAAATTTTTTTCAAAAAAGGACCTTTTTTCATTAAGTTGGGTTTTTTTGTTTAAAAACAACCTTTTAAATAATATAAAACAATATAAAATATGTTTACACATGTTTGTACATGGACAAATAATTTACATATGTAACAATTTAAAACAAAAGAGTAAAAATAACATTTTACACAAAAGGAAAGAGAGAAATGGAGAGAGAGAGAGAGAGAGTGTGTCTTGAAAAGGTTACTAAATAAGTCTACACTAATAAGGAGAACAATAAACTAAAGTCTCAACAATAATCTAAACCATAAATAAAACTGCAGTATAATTTAAGATCTTAATCACAATCATAACTATCGTCTCCGATATAGAGTATAATGCGGCATAAAATATACCGTTAGAGTAACAAGTTCTAGACTAAATCCCACTTGTTAAAATTATAACTCAAATTGAACTTAAAATTTCTGTTAATATGTTCAGATTTTATTTCTGGTTATAGTTCACTTCAAATTCCGGTACAGATTTTAATTCAGTCTTTACTTCATTTCAAATTCTACTTTAGAAAATAGATCCGATTCTAGCAAGTTCAGATTCCAGTTCATATTACAGTTCAAATTCTATTTTAGATTCTAATGTAGATTCCTCTTCAAACTTTAATTCCGATTCTAGCTTAGACTGTAGTTAAGATTTTAGATCAGTTCTGATTCGACTATAGGTTCCAGATTCTAGCCTAGATTCCAGTTCAGATCTTTGCTCAAATTCTAATACGAATTGCTTTTCTAATTCTAACAGTTTAAATTGTAATTAATATATCTTCCTCTACGGAATTTGATTCAAGCTCAAATTCCAGTTCAGGTTTTATTACAGATTCCAAATTTAATAATAATTCAGATTTAGCTTAGTTTTTACCCAGATTTTTATTAAGATTTAAGATCAGATACTAAAGATTTTAGTTCAATATTTTTTAAAATTCTAATTTATATGTATTCTAGTTCAGAGTTTACCAAATACTTTAGATAAATTTAGAATAAAGATCCCACTTCATATTCCATTATTTCTAGTTGATTCTAGTTCTATCTCTAGTTCTGACTTTAGTTCAGGTTCTTGCTCGAATTTTATTTCTGAGTTTAATTCAAATTCTACTTCAGTTTGAAGTTCAATGCAGGTTTAGTTAGATTTAGATTTGTTTCTTGTTCAGGTTTAAGTTCAGTTTATTAATCGGATTTCAATTCAGATTTCTTAATTATAATTTCAGATTCAAGTTAAGATTTCAGTTTCGACTCTAGTTTGGCTCTGGTTTTCTGATTCATATGTTATTCACATTCATATTCTGATTCAGATATTATTCGAGATTCTAATTAAGATTCTATCTCAAATTATAGTTCACACTTTAGTTTACAAGACTTCACAAGACTTTCGATACTAGTCCACATTATAATTTAGTTCCAGTTCGGTACTAATTCAGATTCCAGTTCAGTTCTAGTTTATTTCTTACTCATTTCTAGTTCAGTTTCAGTGAAATTCTAGTTCATATTCTCCTTCAGATTCTTATTTACTTTATAGCTACAGATTTTTGTTTCGATTACCGTAGAGATTTCAGTTTAGATCGGTTGATATTCTCAAAAACATTCTAGTTCATATTCTTAAAAAGATTCCGAATCAATTTCTAGTACAAATTTCAGTTCAAATTCTAAGTTAGATTCTGATCTAGATCATATTTCCGATTCAAATTCTGTTTATACTTCAGCCTAAAGTTCAGATTCTAATTTATATTTAAGTTCAGATTGTAGTTTAAGTTCCCGTTCATACTTAAATCATATTTTAGTTTCGATTTCGATTCTGATTCTATATAAAATTAAGTTTAAAAATTTAAGCCAGATTCTAATTCAGATTTTTCTTTAGATTCTAATTCAGATTCCACTTTAAACTCTAGCTAAGGCTCTATTATGATTTATGGTTCAGCTTACGGTTTAAGTTCTAGTTCAGATTCTTTTCTAGACTTTAGCACAGATTCTTGTTCAGATTTTACTTTAGATATTATTTCAGACTCTAGTTAAGACTTCAGTTAAAATTCCATTTCCTATTCCAGTTCAGGTTTTAACTCAGCTTCTAGTTTGGGTTCCCAATCAAATTTTATTTCGATTTATATTTAAATTCTAGTTCAGATTCCGATTCTTTTGGATTATTGAGTTTAGAAACTATTCAGGTTCCAGCTGCTGTTTAAGTCGATACCAATTTAGATTTTTCTTTCTTCTTCTTTTCCGAAACAAATCTAGTTTAGATACTAAGTCAGTGTCCAAGTCATTTTGTATTTGTATTTCTCATTCAGATATTAATTCTGGTTCCGATATAAATCAGATTCTTTCTCTCCTTCTATTTCTGATTCAAATCTAGTTTAGATTTTAACTTTTAATTTATATTCTAGTTAAGATTTTAATTCAGTTTCTATATCAGAGTCCAGCACAGATTTTTGTTCAGATCTGAGTTTAACTTCAAGTTTAATTTCCAGTCCGATTTGTAGTTCAGATTTTAATTCAGTTTCTATATCAGAGTCCAGCTTAGATTTTTGTTCAGATCTGAGTTTAACTTCTAGTTTAATTTCCAGTCCGATTTGTAGTTCAGACTCCAGTTCAGAATTTATTTGAGTTTATAGCTCAAATTTTAGCTGAGATACTAAATTATGTTGTATTTCAATAGTTTAGATACCAGTTCAAATCCTAGTTCAGATTCTCTTTTAGATCGTAGATAAGTCTGATTCTGATTCTAATTCCAGTTCAGATACAAATTAAAATTCAAGCTGAGATTTTAATTTAGGTTCCGGTTTAAAAGTAAATTAGAATTCTGGACTCCAGGTTTCTTTTCAAATTCTTATAGTTGGAATTTACGTTCAGTTAATTTAAGTCCAGATTTTAGCTCAGATTCTAATTATGCCTTCAGTTCAAAATTACTTCCGATTTTAATTCAGTTTTTTACTTTAGACTCTAGTTTATCTTCTAGTTTAGATTCTAGTTCAGTTTCTAGGTCTTACTAATCAGATTATAATGTAAATGAGAATCACAGCTGGATTCTAGTTTGAATGCAATTAATTCTTTATATTCTAGTTAAAATTTTGATTTCGATGTAAGTTCCGATTTTTGTTTACATTCCAATTCAGACTTTAAAATCTGGTCGAGACTTGACCTTCCAACATGGTTTTGTGTCATAATACTTTGTTCACTCTATTGTATATAATGTGTTCATAAATATCCTTAAAAGGACTGACTCTCTTTTCATAAATATTTTAATATTGTTACCAAAATGAACAAAATTGTTAGAAAAAACCCTTTTATGTGTATTTGTGTATTTTAATGTCCTGGAAATAAAAAGGAAAAAAAATTGTTCAATTTTCTCTTTTTTTTTCCTGATTTCTAAATGAATCCATGCAAATGTCAATATCAATATATAAACTCCTATTTGAACCCTAAATTTAATATTAATTTTCTTAAAATTTTGGGAACTGATAAATAAAAGGGATAATCTAAGGAGAATAGACAAACGGAAGTCATACATTCACTCTCTCTTTCTCTCTCTCTCTCTCTCTCTCTAAAAAGGATGGAGTAAAATAAATCTAAAGAAATAGATTCACTTAGTGGGATTTTCAGTTTGTGAGGTTATGATTTAAGTCATTTATATGACAGAATAAAAATTGAAATTAAATATTTGCATAAAGAATTTAAAACTTTTCTGAAACAAGATAAAAGCCTTAATTAAATATTAAACAAGTAAAAATGCTATAGTCGACTATGCCGAATCTTCAAATACCAATCACTACAAATGTATGTGAAGTAAATGCGTTAGGTTTTATACCTTTACACTCATAAACGTTTTCATATATAACAAACAGACAGACAGACAGACAGACAGACAGACAGAAAGACAGACGAACAAGCGGACAGATAGACGAACTGCTAAACTGTTATGGTTTAAATCAGTTTAGTTCTAGATAACGTCAAATTGAATCCTATATTAGTTCTAACTCCGATTCCAGTTTAAATTCTTAATAAGTTCTTCTATAATTCTAAGTTAGAAACTTTTTCTTTTCAATTCCTGATCAGTTATAGTTTAGACTATAGTAAAGATTCGAATACAGAATCCAAGTTTAGAATCTAGTTGCCATTCAAGTCTAGTCAAAAATCTAAGATTGATCATAGTTCTTAGTCTAATTTTAAATCTATTTCTCAATCCAGCTTTGAATATTGCTCTGAATCTAGTTCAAAATTCCAGGTCAGGTTGCAGGTCTGATTCTAGTTCTGATTCCAGGTCTGATTTTAATTCCGATTATAGTTCTGATTCAAGTTCTGATTATAATTCTAATTTCAGTTCTTATTCCAGTTAAGATTATATTTCAAAATCTAGTTTAGAATCTGGTATATGTTACACTTTAGACTCTAAATACGATTTTGATTTCAGATTCCAGCTCTAATTCTAGTTAAGATTCTAGTTCGAATTATAATACAGATTTTTGTTCAGATTCTGGTTGAGATTCCAGTCTAAATTTATGGTAAGATTCCAGTTGAAATTGTAGCTAACATTCCAGTCAAGTCTACCCTTTTTCGGATTCTATTTCAAAATCTGGTTAAAAATAAAGTTCCGATTCTAAATTAGATTGTAATTTAGGTTTTATCTCATACGATAGATTTAAAGTTCAGATTCTCTTTCAGATTCAAGATGAGTTTCTTATCTTAATTCAAATTCAATTTAGTTTCAAATCCATGTTCTTAAATTTAGGTTTATATACTAGATCAGTTTCTAGTTCAGTTTCAGTTCAATTCTAGTTCAGTTAAGATTCAAGTTTAAAATTTTCTTCAGTTTCTACTTCAATTTTTTTCAGGTTCTTACACTTCTTCTAGTTCATTATTCTGATTTTATAATTCATATTATTACAGGATTATAGTTCATATTATTTCATAACATTGATTATGTAACTGATTTATATATAATTGATTTTATCCATTAACAATTCACCCATCAATAATATATGTTTTTTCACTTTCCTCGATGTGCCAGCCAAAGCTGAAAGACCTGTTTTACTTAAACCCCTCTTCATTGTGCCCCATCTAATGGAGCGTCTTGCACCATTTTTATCCGCCGTATATGTTGACGTTTGAATATAACTGTAATCGCCTATTTGGAACATTATAACTTCATTACCATTGGCAATAGCAGTGCCATCTAAAGGATCTTTCTTTATCAATGTAAAGTGCATAATGTAGGGTGTAGTTACACTGAGAAAAATATATGGATTTTTGATTAATTAATTTTTTTTAATTTTGATCAATTTCTACTTACTTAAATTTTCTTTCATTTTGGGAACAAACCTCAGAGCAGGTTAAAAGGAGACACATCCATAATATCTGAAACTGAAATAAGAAATAAATAATTTTATTAAACGTTTTAAAAAAAGCGCTGTAAAACTCACCTGCCACAACATGTTGTTGACGCTGATGATCTTCAAAAACTAAAAGTACTTTTGTAAAGTTGGGCGTTTTTATTGACATTTTTCTAAAATTTATTAACCATAAATTTTTTATAATGCACAATGGGACACATATTAGACTAAATTAAGTATTTTTAAATCAATGACAAAAAATTTTAAAGTCAATCTGTTGTAAAGAAAAGACTCTTGTAATTGGCATTGTAAATTTTTTTATAGGCCCACTGTGCAACGTGCGCCAACAAACTGGATTTAAATTCTTCAGACATAAAATCTTTATTATTTTTAATATAAAAAATGCTGACTTCTTACAAATAATCATTAACAATTAAAATCTTTAATGTATTTTTTTTTTTTTGTTTTATTTCTTACAAAAAAATATTTCAATAAATAAAAAAATTACAACAAAAACATAGAGATTTTAACCTGCTAAAGATTTCAAGTCGATAATTGATAATCGTGGCCCTAAACTAAGCTCTGAAGACTGACCTATTTCAAATGAGGATCGATAACCATTTCTATCAGCCATATAAGTGATTCTCAAAAATGTTCCATCTGCGTAATCGGTGTTTACGTAACCCTTGACAACCAAATGATTGTCCACAGGATCCAGTAAAACCGATTCCGAACGTTGACTGTTGGGTATGTTCAGACTAAAATGGAAAATGAAAATAAAATATTATAATCTATAACGGGAATATAGAATAATCCATAGTCTGGACTATAGAATAATCTATAGTCTGGACTATAGAATAATCTATATTCGGGACTATAGAATAATCTATATTCGGGACTATAGAATAATCTATATTCGGGACTATAGAATAATCTATATTCGGGACTATAGAATAATCTATATTCGGGACTATAGAATAATCTATAGTCTGGACTATAGAATAATCTGTAGTCTGGACTATAGAATAATCTATAGTCTGGACTATAGAATAATCTATAGTCTGGACTATAGAATAATCTATAGTCTGGACTATAGAATAATCTATAGTCTGGACTATAGAATAATCTATAGTCTGGACTATAGAATAATCTATAGTCTGGACTATAGAATAATCTATAGTCTGGACTATAGAATAATCTATAGTCTGGACTATAAGATAATCTATAGTCTGGACTATAGAATAATCTATAATCTGGACTATAGAATAATCTATAATCTGGACTATAGAATAATCTATAGTCTGGACTATAGAATAATCTATAGTCTGGACTATAGAATAATCTATAGTCTGGACTATAGAATAATCTATAGTCTGGACTATAGAATAATCTATAGTCTCGACTATAGAATAATCTATAGTCTCGACTATAGAATAATCTATAGTCTCGACTATAGAATAATCTATAGTCTCGACTATAGAATAATCTATAGTCTCGACTATAGAATAATCTATAGTCTCGACTATAGAATAATCTATAGTCTCGACTATAGAATAATCTATAGTCTCGACTATAGAATAATCTATAGTCTCGACTAAAGAATAATCTATAGTCTCGACTATAGAATAATCTATAGTCTCGACTATAGAATAATCTATAGTCTCGACTATAGAATAATCTATAGTCTCGACTATAGAATAATCTATAGTCTCGACTATAGAATAATCTATAGTCTCGACTATAGAATAATCTATAGTCTGGACTATTAAATAATCCAAATTCAAGACTATAAAATTAAGTATATTTTGGACTATAGAAAACTCCAAAATATGGCTCTAGAGATTGCTCAACATTGTGGTCTCTAGACAATAATCGTAAAGCTTTGGTGTAATACTTACCTTAACTGATATTCCTTATTACCATTTTTCACAATTTTTACATTTTTTGTATCCAGCAGTGGTATATTCAAGTCCGGATGACCACTTTTAGCCATTATTTGGTATAAATTGATAAGTATAATTAATATTATCTGAAATATTTGAAAATAAAGCAGAATTGAAATAATTGCAACATTTCTATATGACGAAAATGTAACTCACCTTTAGCAACATGTTGCTTAAACACACGTCAATTTAAAACTAAATTTCAAATTTAAAAATTTTCAATTAAAAACCTTAAATAAATCTAATGTTTTCTTAAAAATTTTGTTTATTTTAAATGATGTTTTTGTTAATAACTTTATTAGTAAACGATTACTTCATAATAGATCAAATAGTACGATTATATATGAGAGAGTGCATTTGAATATTTAAAAGAAAACAAATTTTGTTAAATAATTTCTTGCTAAATCATATTAAATTTTTATATTGCAGTCATATTTATGTTCAATTATTATTAAACATCAATCAAGCATTCATTCAATCACTCACTCACTTATGTACACACATTCAAATCATTAAGAGATTGAAGTGGCAAAATGTGTAAACATTTTCAAAACCATATTCAGGTTTATCTTAAGATTTTAAGATACTTTTTTTGCTCACGTTTTTTAAATTGAATTTAGTCAAGTGTTTTTTTTTTTCAATATTTTGTTTATAAATAATTGAATGGAAATAAAATGTGTTCGTCAAGTTAGAATTTTAAATACTCTTCTTATTTTCCCACTATTCAAAAAATATCTTATGGTCTATAAACCATATGCCAGAATACGAAGTTATTCGCTTAGATAAGCGAAATAAAATATACTTCAACAAAACTCTCAGTTTGATTTTTCTCTTAGTTGCATTTTGGCTCTCATGGCGCCTTAATTACTTACACTTGTTCTCATCAACTTAAAACTCTATGCCTTCTTTTGGTTAACTTTGGAGTCTGCTATTTCTGACCACTCATTCGATGTAAATATATTGTATAGCCAAACAGGTTCAGTGCTTCTTGGACATCGCATTTCACACCTGACCTTTGTCACTAGTCACATGGAAAATGATTAAGTTAACAGATTTTGTTTAATATTATTATTTAATTAATTAAGATATTCATAATTCATTTGTTAAAAAGCTATTGCTAAGCTATTTTCCGGAACATGTTACAAAAGAAATTGATAAAAGTAAATTCGGCTGTGCCGAATCTTAAATACCCTCCATCTATAGGAGCTATAGCAGAAAATAGCCCGCTATTAGTTAAATTTAACTCATATTTAAGACAGTTAGATCAATAATTGTATAAATTTAAAAGCCCATTCCATATAAAGAGCTATAGACAAATGTAGACCGATATCGGTCTATTTAATAGCATATATTCAAGATAGTTAGAAAACCAAGTCTGCATTTTAAAGTTTTATTAGCTCGAAAGTTTTTTCCAGATAAAGGTCCCATATAGGGCCTATAGCAACAAATATGAACCGAGTTTGAATAACGTTTGTCCATATTTTTGAGTTCATTATCCGGGAAGGGGCTTTATATGGGAGCTATGCGAATTTAACAATCTAGTTTCATAGGGTTTTTATTACATCATTCCATATATGGAATGACTTACCATTTATGGTAGTGAAAGTATTTTGAACGTCATCGGGGGCATCATTTTAACTTCAACATAAGACAACATGAACAGAGAATATTTAGGAATGGCTTCTGCTAAAGTTCTGACAACGAGAAGGAAGCGGATTCATCTATAGCTCTCTCCTTCTCTCTTCGTTTTAAAAGCAAAGTTTTTGAAAGTCCAATATGCATTAACTGAAACTTGACTAAATTTCAAGATGGTGTCGTTGGAAGGATTGCCCACTTTATCTGTTTGATTTTAATTTAATGATGACCTTGTAGGAAGGAATAATAGACGACATACTACTCATTAATACGAACTTCAACAAGTCAGGTTTAGAACCAACCTGCCATAAAATGATTGCATTATTTGTAGGAATAAGTTCTATTCTCTTAGTCTATTATCCGCTAAATCGACAACTGTCTCTGGGTTGACTATCTTTGACCGAGTGTACCACAAATAGTTGAGACCTTTCTTTTAAAAAAATACATAAAATTTACATGGAACAAAATTTTACAGTCTATATATATTCTAAAGACTAAAATATAACTATAGACTAAAAACTAAAATATAACTATAGTCTAAAGTATATATAAACTATAGCCTTGAGTCTATATAGACTACAGACTATTGTCTATATAAAATGAAGACTTAAATCTACTTGCACCATGGATTTAATTCTAACGACTACCAATTAAAATCTATATGAACTATAGACAGTAGTAAATATAGACTAAAGACTAAAGTACTAATAAACTAAAGACTAAAGTCTAGAGATATTATAGACAAAAGTCTTTATAAACTAATAACTAAATTCTCATTAGACTATAGACTAAATTCTATAAAGTCTGTAGACTAAAGTCTATTAGACTATAGACTAAATTCTGTATAGAATTTTGAGTCTTGTCTATATAAACTGTCTTATATATACTTACACTTTAGACTGAATTCTGTATAGACATTATTATAGCTATGCAGACTTGAGTCTATATTCTACAGAAACTAAAGACTTATTTCCACTTGTCAATTGACTATAGTCCATTAGCTATTAAATAGTTGATTTTTTACCAATTTTCGCTTTCATACACAAAAAAATTTTCATCTGTGTATTTGTTTTTGTATTTATTTTATGAATTTATGTAAATTATGTATTTTTCATATTTTATTTCAATATTTAATGTCAACACGAAAAACTTTCATAGCAGTGATTATTTTTTTTTTTTTCTCATTATTTAAACAATTTTAGTTTTCATAATTTCAAAACAACAAAAGTTTTTATTTAAACAAAAATATTCACTTTGTTTAAATTAACAAAAAAAAGAACTACAAAAAATAGCAGAAAAAAGCTAAAATTATTTTGTAAAACTAACTGAAGAACATTTCTGTTTTGTGTATTTACTGAATGAAATTATGAAAAATTATACAAATTTTATATTCGCAAAATATGTAGTCAACTACCACATACCGCATTCAAACTAAATAGTTTGTTTTCTGTTCATATTAAACTATGAATGTAGTGGAATAGAATAGTGAGTGTCCTTGCACCAAAAAGCCGCAATAGTAGAGATTTGTTGCATATTAAATATAGTGCAACATTTGTAAACTCTCACACTAATCCACAGAGACACAAATACTTAATGCTTTCATATGTATAAAGTTTAGTTTTTTTTTGTTCTGTCTCCAGTTTGTTGTACTACAATGTGCTCTTTGCTGTAGCATTTAGGGTATTCAGTATCTGCTGCAATAATGGTTTTCATTATACGGTACATAACTGTAGGCAGTTGGGGTATTATAGTTTTGCGAAAAAAAAAATTGTAAAGGGCTGAAAAAATTAAGCTTCCACCACCTTTTAATATATCATTCGACTCAGGATCATTTTCAGAAACGTCCGTCTGGCCGGCTGGCTGCCCATGTTAACCCTGTGAACTTGTGCAGGTAGCAGTTTTAAAGACTTCTAAATTAAATTTAGCATTTGTCATTATTTTGACCCAACGACGATGCCTATTAAAATTGGTGATAATGGGACCTTTACAAATGTTCCCCCCGGAATAAGGATTTTAGAACAAAAAAGTTCTAAATATAAAGCAATTTTTAAGGAAATTGGCACATTATTTATTATAGGTCCCAGACAATACCACCTTGAAATGCTTAAATCTCACATATATTAAAATCGATGGGCGCAATTTCACGAGGCTCGTTCTATAATTTCTTCTAGCTTCCATATAAAAACCTTTTAGAACGCAATAATCCCACATGGATAATCCCTACAGTACTGCACTCTTTATTATAATTTTAAAAATATCTTTATACGAGGGTGGTTCATTAATTTTTGTTAGCTACTACTTTTAACCAACAATGTGGTGAAGGGTATTAAACAGCCGGGCTTCACCGACTACAACTTCTTACTTTTTCTGCACCCACTGTGAAAAATGTCACCCAAATTGTGAGTTCTCTTTTTTCATATACCAGAGTTGTGTAAACCACATCACAGTGTTCACCTCTACACACATACATAATTCTCACTTAGTGCAGTAACAAAAACAAACAAACAAACATAATTATAGCAATTACTTTCATACATTCTCTAGCACAGAGTCTGCTAATATTTGCATGAAAAACCATTGTGGGTCACACAGAGTGTGTGTTGGTGTTTGGTGAATGTGATTCACAAAAAAAAAGCAAATGTATGATCATAATTATTTCGCAATTTTGGATTGAGTTGAGAATGAGAGAATTTCAATGAAAAATTTAATTACAAAAATTAACAAATATTTGAGAAAATAAAACAAATAATATGGAACACATTTCAGACTGTGAATATCAAGAAATTGTGACGAAATAAAGAAACGACATTTAATCTAGAGATTGTGTGGACCAACGTCCATTGACAAGATTAATAGCAGTCTACTAATTTTACACACTTAAGTGTAATTATTCTATAAAATATAGTCTACAGCTCAGATCAAATAGTAGTAGTTCAGTTTCTAGCCAACATTATAGTTCAGATTCTAGTCCTTACCCTAATTCAAAGTACAGTCCTGACTCTAGGTCAGCTTATAGTTCAGGTTATAAGTCTACAGTTCAGTTTACATAGAAGTAGTTAAAATTTTAGCCAACATCATAGCTTAGCCCTGAATCTAGGTCAAGTTTTAGTTCAGGTTATAATACATATAATAGTTCAGACTATAGTTCAGATACTTGTCCTATCCCCAATTCATTTTCTGGTCCTGATTATAGTTGTTATTTAAATTCAGTTTACATTTCAGGTTATCATTCATATCCTACTTGAGAGTCTAAGTCACATTCTGATTTAAAAAAAAATAGCTCTTTAGTCCAGACTATAGCTCAGATGCCAATTCAAATTTTAACTTACTTTCCATTTCAGATTCTAGTTCAAATACTAGTTTATAATCTGCCTAAGATTCTAATCCATTTTTAATTCCCATTTTGATTCAGATTGCATTTCAGATTCTATCTCAAATTACAGTTCATATTTTTAATCATATACTTTATTAAAGTTAAGATTCTGATTTCATTCCCCATTTTGCACTTCAGATTTAAATTCAGATCGAATTTCATATCCTAATTTAGGTTATGGCTTCATATACTTCTATAGATTTTTATCCAGGTTTCAGTTCTGCTCCAAACTCTAGTTCATATTGCTGTTCGGATATTACATCAACAATAAGTTCAAATTTTATTCCATTAAGGATTAAGTTTTATTCAAGTTTATGATTTTAATTTAGATTCCAATTTTTTTTAGATTCCATTTCAGATTATCGATCTGATTTCTGTTAGGATTCTGAAACAGATACTTGCTTAGTTTTTAGTACAGATTCCAATTGAGATTCTTGGTGAGATTCAGATTTTCGTTCAAATTATATCACAGATTTTATTTCACATTTTAATTCGAGTTCAACTTTAAATTCTATTAAAATTTCTAGTCAGTTTTTGGGCCGGACTCTATTACGGTTACAAATTTTGAATTCTTCTTCAGATTCCTGTTCAGTTACTTATTTAGAATCTAGTAAAGATTTTAGTCCATTTTCAAGTTCAAATTCTAGTTCAGATTTCTAGTTCAGATTTCTAGTTGTGGCACAGATCTTGGTTTATATATAAATCAGATTCTAATTCTGATATAAATTCAGATTCTAGTTCAATTTCTTGTTCAGTGTCTTTTTCATTTTAATCTGGAACCCGTTTTAGATTTTTTCAGATTTAATCTGGAACCCGTATTAGAAGGTTCCAGATTAAATCTCTGCTTTAGATTTCTATTTGTTCAAAGTCTAGATTCCAAACCATTTTCCAAATCAGATTCTAATTCAGATTATAATAAAGATTCTGGTTCAGAGTTTAGATCAGATTCTTCTTTAGACTTTTGACTTAGTTCAGAATAAGAAACTCAGATTCTAATTCAGATACTTGTACAGATTGAATATCATATTCCAGTTTAGATTCCAGTTTATGTTCTTGTTCATATGAAGTATAATTAAATTCAAGTTTAATTTTTGTATTCCGATTCTTACTTAGGTTTTTGTTTGGATTTTACTTAAACCTGTACTTCGGATTGTGGTACAGATTCTAATACACTTTCCAGTCCAGAGTTTAGTTCAGATTTTGGTTTAGATTCCAATTAAGATTCTTGTTAAGATTCGGATATAGAATTTAGTTCAGTTATTTGTAATAAGTCTTGTGTAGGCCTAAGTCCAGACTCCAGCTTAGAAACTAGTTCAGATTTTAATTGATTGATTTTCATTCAGATTCTACTTCAGATCAGAGTTTGGTTTTCATTTTGGATTTTCATATAGTTTCTACTTCCGATTCGTGATCATATTCTAGTTCAGATTCTAATAAAGACGTTGATTCCAATTAAGATTCTTGTTAAGATTCGGATATATAATTTAGTTCAGATATTTGTAATGAATCTTGTGTAGGATTAAGTCCAGACTCCAGCTCAGAAACTAGTTCAGATTTTAATTGATTGATTTTCATTCAGATTCTACTTCAGATCAGAGTTTGCTTTTCATTTTGGATTTTCGTATTGTTTCTAATTCAGATACGAGATCGTATTCTAGTTCAGATTCAAATTAAAACTTTGATTTCAATTTTACTTTTGTTTTGATTGAGGTTCTGATTTTACTTCAGATTTTAGTTCAGATTATAATTCTGATACTCGTTTAGATTCTAACACAGATTCTAGTGTATTCTAGTTCACAGTCTAATTCTTATACTTTTCCAATTGCAATTCAGTTTAAAGTTAAGATTCTATTTCAGATGATAAGTACTTCAGCTTTTCGCTCAGATGTTAGTTCAGATTCCTGGTCAGACCCTCGGTAAAATTTTAGCTTAGATTCTATTTCAGATTCAAATAAATTCTTGCTCAGATTTAAGTTCCATTCCTAATGCAGATTTTGGTTTAAATTTTTATTCCGGTTTAAGCTCAGATTGAATTCAGTGCTATTTCGGCATTTAATTCTCCAAGACTAATTTGTGATAAATTCAAAACTATTTAAACTTTAATATAACCATCATCTGTCATCTATAAATCTTATATTATAATTCTTTTTAAATTATTTTAATTCATTTTTAAATCTGCATTTACAAATTGATATTTTATTTTATCTTTCATGAACTTCCAATATTTTTTTTTTGTTTGCTTTAAACCATTCGAAAAATGTCTCTTATTTTGTTAATTTTTTTTCTCATAAATAATTCAATAAAAAAGAAATATTTTCTTCCTTATTTTTGTGAAGAGACTGAAATCCATATCGTTTCATCTCTTCTCATATAAAAATTCTTTTAGTCCTTTGGCGACATTGTGAAAGGAAAAGAATTGAAATACCAGAACATCTTAACTACTTAAGTGGCAATACAATGTATATAATCTTTATTATCATTGTCGTCATCTTCATCATTATCATCAGTACATGTAGTTGTTGTTGTTGTTGTTGTAGCAGTAGAAGCAATAGCAATGACCGTATCAAAATCATTATCATTATCATCAAGCAAACTGCTGTTGCCGCTACTGATGCTGGTCACAATGGAAGAATGAGTGCTGCTGACAATGTTAAAAATCTGTACATGATAAGATGACGCCTGTTAGGTTGTGGTAGATGAATTTGATGATGGTCTGCTACTTATCTCTTTAACATAATGCAAAAATGTTGTAATTTTTTATATCTTCAAAAAAAAAATAATAATGTAAAAGGAATTTAAAAACTCTAAGAATAATAAAATCTTTTTATTAGATAAAACAGACTAAAAGAATTTCTTCTGCCTCTACTGTTCTCCCTTATAAATCCTGTAGCTCCTTATTCTCCCATAAACTTCGTTAAGGATGCTTTCACTTTAAAATGCAACAAGCAGCAGGAATTATATATTTAATTTGTTTTACTCCCCCACCCTTTGTAGTAATAACACCATTTTCCATGGTTACTTGCCCAAATGAATTCCGGCCATTATGGTTAAAGCTCCTTGTTAAGATGCCATTTACTATTTAATACAATTTATTCTTGTAGCAGCATAAGGATCTAAATAATAGTTCTTAGCTACTGAAAACTATTTGTTAAATGGTGGGAATTTTGTTCGGAATACAAAAACGATTCGGGATAAAATATTAAATTGTTGGAAATTGATGGCAAAAAGATATTAAATGGAGAATTAGAAGAAAATAAATTAAATGATAAAAATGTTTAAACTAACTTGATTAGGAGCAAAATTGGAGAAACAGGGAACAGGAGTTAATTTTAAAATAACTTAATTACACATTTAACTAATAAAGTAATTAGAAAAAGAAGAGAACTTAAACCGAACTAGAATCTGGACTTGAATCGAAACTAGAATTGGAAAAAGAATTCTTAACTAGAATCTGCACTCAAATTTGATTAAAAATCTGAACAAAACTCTTAACATTATAATGTGAACTAAAATTTGAAGTAGAATCTGAAATAGAATTGGAATTAGAAATTGATTTAAGAATCTAACTGACATCTAAACTAAATTTAAAAAGAGCTAATCCAGGATCTTAGTTAGATATATAATAGAAACTGAATTGGAATCTGAATGAATCAAAATCTGAAATTGAATCTAAATCAAAATCTAAATTGGAATCTAAATTGGAATCTTTACCAACTAGAAATTGCACTAAATTCTGATCTATAATCTGAACTAAAATCAGAACTGAATTTCTCAAAACTTAACTGGAATTTGAACTCAAAAATATGAAAAATAATCTTAACCAGAATCTAAATTGAAATCTGAATTACAATCTGAAACAGAATCTGAACTAGAATGTTAACTAAAATCTATACTAAATTACTATTTATTATAATCTGTACTTAAAAATGAATCTTGAACCAAAACTAGAACTTGAATTTGAATTAGAGTCTAAAATATAATGATAATTAGTTTCAGAACTAGAATCGGTACTAGAATATAAACAGAATCTGAGCTTAAAGCTGTACTTAAATCTGAACTCAAATCTGAACTAGAATCTAACCTAGAACTGAACTAGAAGTGAACTGGAATCAAAACTAGAATCTGAACTAAAACTGAACTGGAAAATGAAATAAAATCTGATCCAAAATGTGAACTAGAATCTGAATAAAAATCGGAACTAAATTTGGAACTATAATATGAAATAAAATCTGAACTAGAACTGAAATAGAACTGAACTAAAAGTGAACTATAACTGAACTAGAAGTGAATTGGAATCTGAACAAGAATCTGAACTAAAACTGAACTGGAAAATGAATATGAACCAAAATCTGAACTAGAATCTGAATAAAAATCGGAACTAAATTTGGAACTATAATATGAAATAAAATCTGAACTAGAACTGAAATAGAACTGAACTAAAAGTGAACTATAACTAAACTAGAAGTGAATTGGAATCTGAACAAGAATCTGAACTAAAACTGAACTGGAAAATGTAATAAAATCTGAACCAAAATCTGAACTAGAATCTGAATAAAAATCGGAACTAGATTTGGAACTATAATATCAAATAAAAACTGAAGTAGAACTAAACTAGAACTGATCTAGAACTGAACAAGAACTGAACTAGAACTCAACTTGAACTGAAACTGAACTAAAAACTACAATTTGTATCTGTATTTTTTTCTGTTGCATTTCCATTCCTTTTTTTGCTATTGAATATTTAAATTTTCTTCTGCTCTTCCGTTTGTCTGTGTTGCTGTTTCCCTTTGTTGAGTTTTGCTTTTTTTCCTGTTTATTAGTTTTACTATTTTTGACAGTATAAATTACACTTCCGGTCAGTTGTTAGTTATCATTCGTTATTTTAATTTTAAAGGAAGTTCCGTTGTGTTAATATTTTTGTTTTGATAATTTAAATTTAGTCGATTTTTTTTTATTATTTAAATTTTATGAACATATTTTGCATGTCATAATTATAATTTAAATCTTTTTTCGTTTCGTTTGGAATATTTTATTTTTCCTTTTTAAAAATTCTAAACACAAAAACTTCAATTACATTTATTTTAATATTTAATATTATATTTTTCCAAAAGACACATGTCTTTCTTTTAGTCTCGAAGCAAAATCATATGGTTCTTCATGTTTAAAAATTGTTCAAGTTTTATCTACATCAGTCACAGCCACAGTCACAGTCACAGTCTCAGTCACAAACACGTACAAGTACATGAACGTTCAACTATCGACTGTTTGTTTGTTTTTTTGCCTTTTTGCCGTTTTTCTCGCAAACGAGTTTAACGTACTTTTCTCCCCTCCACCACTACTGGTAATGAACAGGGTATATTAACTTTGTCATTCGTTGTGTAACGGTAAGAAGGAATCATCTCAGAATTCGATATTGCTGTGTCCGTCTGTTTGTCTGTCTGTTGTTGGCACGCTCACATCCACAATTATTAATTATTACAGCCCTAAGAAAATCGGTGCTCTAGTTTAAAAGGCATAGACCGATATCTGAGACAACCTCTAAATTCAAAGGGAAACTTTCGTATATTTGTCGGTTATAAATCGAAAATTCAAAATTGACATAATATTAAGTAACATGTACTTCATTATCATTCCAAAAATGATCAAATCGGTTCAGTAGGAAAAAGTTATAGTCAAAAATATAACCGATTTTATGACTCATTCATTTTTTCTGTATTCTAGTGCAGAAAAATGTTTATATATTCCATAAGTTTGTGAGTATATGTGTGGGTGTCTATATAAACAACATAACGTATTTACTTCACATGCATTTATGGTGGAGGGTATTGAATATTCGACATGGCCGAATATAGCATTCTTAGTTGCTCTATTTTTTTTTTTTTTTTTTTTTCAATTTCCTACTTAAAATAAAAATCTTGTAAACTTCTCAGAAAAAAGCCCCACAACTGTAAGAAATTATAAGAAAATCAGTTGTTGTGCCAAAAGTCTCATGTATTTTATTTTTGCCTTCAACACAATTTGTTCTTGTTCTTATTTTTTTGTTTGATTATTTTCTATAGAACTTAACTGAACTGAACTGCACATTTATATGTATTAGATTTGTCTGCCTAAGAATCGTGCTCTATCAACAACATATTTATTTCTATTTTCTTTATAATATTGAGTGGCTTCATCTGTTCTAGGAAGGCTTCCATGCTAAGAGTTAAGGCGGTTTCTTTTTAGTTGTTTTCTTGCTTTCCCTGGAAAGAAATGTAATGTTTATTTATAAGACGTGTGATTTCACATGATATTTTGCGGTTGATTACATTGAGTTTTGCCCGGATACAAGATAGCAACTGCAATATGGTTGTTCCCTCTATTGTTAGATATTTTCTTAGAATTATTTAGTTTAATCTTTTTTGTTTTCGTTTTCTTATGAATTTAAAAGGTGCCTGGAATAAATAATAATTTCTCGTGTTCAAATATACGATTTGGGGTAATTAAAAGTGAATTAGAGTTATTCGAATGAATGAATTTAACTCACAAGGATTTAACTTAAAACAAGTTAAAGTCTTTATAAGCAATTAGCTACATTTCAGTTCTAGTTCAGTTCTAACTCACTTCTAGCTCAGTTCTAGTTCAGTTCCAATTCAATTCTAGTTTAGCTCTAGTTCAGTTCAGTTATAGTTCAGTTCTAGTTCAGTTCAAGTTCAGTTCTAGTTCAGTTCTAGTTCAGTTCTAGTTCAGTTAAGTTCAGTTCTACTTCAGTTCAAGTTCAGTTCTAGTTCAGTTCTAGTTCACTTCTAGCTCAGTTCTAGTTCTTGTTCAGTTCTTAGTTCAGTTCTAGTTCAGTTCTAGTTCAGTTCTAATTCAGTTCTAGTTCAGTTCTAGTTCAGTTCTAGTTTAGTTCTAGTTCAGTTCTAATTCAGTTCTAGTTCAGTTTCTAGTTCAGTTCTAATTCAGTTCTAGTTCAGTTCTAGTTCAGTTCTAGTTTCAGTTCTAATTCAGTTCTAGTTCAGTTCTAGTTCAGTTCTAGTTCAGTTCTAGTTCAGTTTCTAGTTCAGTTCTAGTTCAGTTCTAGTTCAGTTCTAATTTCAGTTTCTAGTTCAGTTCTAAGTTCAGTTCTAATTCAGTTCTAGTTCAGTTCTAGTTTCAGTTCTAGTTCAGTTCTAATTCAGTTCTAGTTCAGTTCAATGTTCAGTTCTGTTCAGTTATAGTTCAGTTCTAGTTCAGTTCAAGTTCAGTTCTAGTTCAGTTCTAGTTCAGTTCTAGTTCAGTTCAAGTTCAGTTCTACTTCAGTTCTAGTTCAGTTCTAGTTCAGTTCTAGTTCAGTTCTAGTTCAGTTCTAGTTCAGTTCTAATTCAGTTCTAGTTCAGTTCTAATTCAGTCTAAGTTCAGTTCAGTTCAGTTCTAATTCAGTTCTAGTTCAGTTCTTAGTTCAGTTCTAGTTCAGTTCTAGTTCAGTTCTAGTTCAGTTTCTAATTCAGTTCTAGTTCAGTTAAGTTCAGTTCTAGTTCAGTTCTAAGTTCAGTTCTAGTTCAGTTCTAGTTCAGTTCTAATTCAGTTCTAGTTCAGTTCAAGTTCAGTTCTAGTTCAGTTCTAGTTCAGTTCTAGTTCAGTTTTCTAGTTCAGTTCTAGTTCAGTTCTAATTCAGTTCTAGTTCAGTTCTAGTTCAGTTCTAATTCTGTTCTAGTTCAGTTCTAGTTCAGTTCTAGTTCAGTTCTAGTTCAAGTCTAGTTCAGTTCTAGTTCAGTTCTAGTTCAGTTCTAGTTCAGTTCTAGTTCAGTTCTAGTTCAGTTCTAATTCAGTTCTAGTTCAGTTTCAAGTTCAGTTCTAGTTCTGTTCTAGTTCAGTTCAGTAGTTCAGTTCTAGGTTCAGTTCTAGTTCAGTTCTAGTTCAGTTCTAGTTCAGTTCTAGTTCAAGTTCTAGTTCAGTTTCTAGTATTCAGTTCTAGTTCAGTTCTAGTTTCAGTTCTAGTTCAGTTCTAATT
>PYHX02000495.1:85804578-85818869 GCA_004302925.2 Cochliomyia hominivorax | reverse complement strand
AAAACACTGGAAAATAAGAAACCAACAAAAAAATATAAATTGTTAAAAAAACTCTAATAAAAAGCAGATCAGATTTAAACAAACATATTTGTTCTTTTTTTTGTGTTTGTTTTAATAGTCACAACAACAAAAAATGGTGCTAAAGTTTTTAAAAAATTCAAGAGCAAAAAAGTGAACTATAAAAAGAGCAAAAATAGTTTAAAAAGAAATATTTACAATTTTGTGGTTGTTAATTGTTTTTTGCCGCAACATAAATATTCTCACAATTTTAAATTTCTTTCATAAAAGAGAGTTAAAATCAGAGTATGGAAAAACTCGTAGTAAAATCTTTACTTTCAAATGAGCTTAATTTTAACTCTTCTTTGCGAAGATTAAAAAGAAAAACTATTTTCTTGTTGATTAAAATGTTTATCTTTATTTTGCTCCGTGAAAAATCTTAAAAAGCTTATTTAACTCTTTTTTCAGTTAAAAGTAAAAAGGATTATTTTTGAACTCGTTCAAAAATGCGACAATAAAAAAGATAAAAAAATGTGCTTTAACATACACAAGTACACAAACAAATTTCTTGCCACAATTAAACTTACTGTTGTTGTTTTATACCAAAAATTGCAACAACAAAAACATGCAAAATTTTATAAAGTAAACACACATGTGATCCCTCTTCAGCATAATAAAAACTTCAAAATAATTTTTGCGAATTATTCATTTTTAAACTCCTTTTTCAAATTCGCTCTTTTTTATTTCTATCTTTTTTAGAATTAAACTCCTCAAGATAAAAAAATCTTTTTTAATTAAAATTAAACTCTTCAAAAGATCCGATTTGACGATGAATAAAAATAAAATAAATTTGAATAGTTTGCTTGAAGGACATATGGTCTTATATGGAATAATTCATTATTAAATTCCTTTTTCTGATCTCACTCTTCTTTCGTTATTATATTTTTTGATTTTTTTCATTTTTTAGAATTAAACTCTTTAAGATAAAAATATTATGAAGAATAAACAAAGAATCGAACACAGTAAAAATTAATGGTAAAAATTAATTTTTAGAATTAAACTCTTCAAGATAAAAATCTTTTTTTACTAAAATTAAACTCTTTCAAAGATTCGATCTTACAACGAATAAAAAAGAGTCGAAACAGTACCTTAATAAAAATGAATTTGAATAGTTAGTTTGACAGACATACGGTCAAACATAGAGACATAACACAAGAGCCCCCCCATTAAGGGTATTAAATTTCATGTGTCTTTTATTTGGTCTTCCTTCTACTCATATGTGACCAACATCCTTGAGGTATACAATGTTTTCACCTACTTCATTTTTACACTCTCTTTTAACTTTAATTCATTATCTTTGTGAAGTTTTTTTTTTACACAATGACAAACAGAACAATGACGTCAAGGTGTCTAGTGTTATTTCATTGTTCATACTTGCAACATGACAACAAAACATGTTCATTTTGTTTTTCTCTTCATTTTTTATTCACTTACATTTTTGTCTCGAATTTCATGAGTAAAAAAGTCCTTGTGTGACACCAAATACGTCTTTTGTTTTGAGTTTTTTTTTTTTTTTGTAATAAAAAGTGTTATAACTTTATTATGAATTATCATTAATGTCAATGTGAACGTTAAAGTTTTAGACTTGAAAACCATCACAATGAAAAAACCTTGTGGGAAACTTTAAAAACATTCTAAATAAATTAGGGATCTTAAATATTCCTCAAGACAAAATTCTTAATCCTTTACATATTTTCGCATTCCTGAACTCTGCTCCTTTTTGACGTTGACTTTTGAATTCATATTAAAACTTACCCTCGCTCGATAACATTCCGGTCTATTTTCACTTAATTTACATTTTAGGCCAAAGTCATTCAAATATGAAGATTCCTGAAAGAAAAGACAACAACAAAAATTATTATATTATACTTAATTATACCAAACTAGTCTTATACTATAGACTATAAACTAGTCTTATACTATAGACTATAAACTAGTCTTATACTATAGACTATAAACTAGTCTTATACTATAGACTATAAACTAGTCTTATACTATAGACTATAAACTAGTCTTATACTATAGACTATAAACTAGTCTTATACTATAGACTATAAACTATTTTTATAATATAGACTACAAACTAGTCTAAACCACAGACTATATAAACTAGTCTAAACTATAGACTATATAAACTGGTCTAAACTATAGACTATATAAACTAGTCTAAACTATAGAATTTGTAAATTAGTCTAAACGATAGGCTATATAAACTAGTCTAAACTATAGACTATATAAACTAGTCAAAACTATTGACTATATAAACTAGTCTAAACTATAGACTATATAAACTAGTCTAAACTATAGACTATATAAACTAGTCTAATTTATAGACTATATAAAATAGTCTAAACTATAGACTATATAAAATAGTCTAAACTATAGACTATGTAAGCTAGTCTATACTATAGACTATATAAACTAGTTTATACTACAGACTATATAAACTAGTCTAAATTATAGACTATATAAACTAGTCTAAACTATAGACTATATAAACTAGTCTATACTATATACTATATAAACTAATCTATACTATAGACTATATAAACTAATCTATACTATAGACTATATAAACTAGTCTAAATTATAGACTATATAAACTAGTCTATACTATAGACTATATAAACTAGACTATATAAACTAGTCTATACTATAGACTATATAAACTAATCTATACTATAGACTATATAAACTAGTCTATACTATAGACTATATAAACTAGTCTAAACTATAGACTATATAAACTAGTCTAAACTATAGACTACATAAACTAGTCTAAACTATAGACTATATAAACTAGTCTAAACTATAGACTATATAAACTAGTCTAAACTATAGACTATATAAACTAGTCTAAACTATAGACTATATAAACTAGTCTAATTTATAGACTATATAAAATAGTCTAAACTATAGACTATATAAAATAGTCTAAACTATAGACTATGTAAGCTAGTCTATACTATAGACTATATAAACTAGTTTATACTATAGACTATATAAACTAGTCTAAATTATAGACTATATAAACTAGTCTAAACTATAGACTATATAAACTAGTCTATACTATATACTATATACTATATAAACTAATCTATATTATAGACTATATAAACTAGTCTAAATTATAGACTATATAAACTAGTCTAAACTATAGACTATATAAACTAGTCTATACTATATACTATATAAACTAATCTATACTATAGACTATATAAACTAGTCTATACTATAGACTATATAAACTAGTCTATACTATAGACTATATAAACTAATCTATACTATAGACTATATAAACTAGTCTATACTATAGACTATATAAACTAGTCTATACTATAGACTATATAAACTAGTCTAAACTATAGACTATATAAACTAGTCTAAACTATAGACTACATAAACTAGTCTAAACTATAGACTATATAAACTAGTCTAAACTATAGACTATATAAACTAGTCTAAACTATAGACTATATAAACTAGTCTAAACTATAGACTATATAAACTAGTCTAAACTATAGACTATATAAACTAGTCTAAACTATAGACTATATAAACTAGTCTAAACTATAGACTATATAAACTAGTCTAAACTATAGACTATATAAACTAGTCTATACTATAGACTATATAAGCTAGTCTAAACTATAGACTATATAAATTAGTCTAAACTATAGACTATATAAACTAGTCTAAACTATAGATACTAGTCTAAACTATAGACTATATAAACTAGTCTAAACTATAGACTATATAAACTAGTCTAAACTATAGACTATATAAACTAGTCTAAACTATAGACTATATAAACTAGTCTAAACTATAGACTATATAAACTAGTCTAAACTATAGACTATATAAACTAGTCTAAACTATAGACTATATAAACTAGTCTAAACTATAGACTATATAAACTAGTCTAAACTATAGACTATATAAACTAGTCTAAACTATAGACTATATAAACTAGTCTAAACTATAGACTTTATAAACTAGTCCAAACTATAGACTATATAAACTAGTCTAAACTATATAAACAACAAACTATTTATAAATTAGACTATAAATTTCTGAACTAATATATTTACTAGAATAGAATTTGACCTATAATACTGAACTAGAATCTTAACCAGAATATAAACTGAGCTGGAAATTGAATTAGATTTTGAAATAGAATCGGAACCAAGAAATGAACTAAAATCAGAAATATGATCTGAACTAGAATTCGAAGAAGAATATGAACCGGAATCTTAACTGGAAACTGAACTAAAATCCGAACTAGAATCTAATCTAGAATCTGAAATATAATTTCAACTAAAATGAGAAATAAATCTGAATTAGAATTTGAAGTAAAATGTAAACGTGAATATGAACGAAAATATGTATTGATAGCTGAACCAAAATCTTAATCAGAATTCCAGTTAAGATTCTGATTAAGATTTTGGTTCTTTGGAACTTTAACTAATTTATAATTTAGAATCTTTGCTAGAAACTGAAGTAGAATTTGAACCAGTCTCTGGATATAAATCTTAATTAAATCTAAAATGAATTTGAACTGAAAGCTGAAATAGAAGCCATTATAAAATCAAAGTCAAAACTTCGAACTTAAATCAGTTTGACTGGAACCAGATTCGAAATTTTCTTGATCTAGAATTTTTCCTATAATCTGATCTATAATTGTTTCTAGAATTTTAATTTTAATTTGAGATAGAATTTAGCTTTCAATCCAGAGTCTTTAGGAAAATCTTAACTATAATCTGAACTATAATATTTTCTAGATTACTAAAACCCCAAATAGAAATTAACTGAATCTATTTTTTTGTCTAAGATTAAAATGCTATAAATATTCAGTCTGAAATTTTTGTATTAATAATTTTTATTCAATTGTTTTGTTTTTTACTTTCTATTTATTATTTTATAATTTAATTGTTGTTGTTGTTTTTTTTCAAATAATTGTTTATTACTTTTTATTGCTTAAAATTAACATAAATTTATTTATTTATTTACTTTTTTTATTATTTTATTCCACGAATTATTTAAATTTAATTATTGTGAATGACCCCCAAATGTAATAAAAATTATTGTTGAGTATTTTGTAACTCTTATAAATTAAAATTGAATATAAAAAATTTAATATATTTTTTTTAATTTTATTAGACGTAAAAAACAACTGATGAAATCGCCATGACATTCTTAATTAATTGAGAAGGAATTTTCTTTGGTGGGGCGGGGGGGAGTCAT
This sequence comes from Cochliomyia hominivorax, assembly GCA_004302925.2. Lineage (NCBI taxonomy): Eukaryota > Metazoa > Arthropoda > Insecta > Diptera > Calliphoridae > Cochliomyia > Cochliomyia hominivorax. The sequence continues at coordinate 85,813,568 of PYHX02000495.1, read as the reverse complement.
GGAAAATGCTATTAAATTGAGAAGAAGGTTGTCAACAAGGAAGAAAATAATTTGATTAATAATTTAATTATTAGAACCAATAAGAATGATATATTCGGCTAAGCCGAATGCTTAATACCCTACATCACACATTCTCTCTCAGATGTATACAATATATAAAAGTTATTCTTAAATATATCTCAGCAACGCTTAATGAGTCATAAAATTAGTTAGATTTTTTGATTATAACTTTTTTTTCTACGAAACCGATTTTAATCATTTTTGGGTATGATAATGAATTATATATACAACTTAATATGCTGGCAAAAATTTCATTTGATTTTCTTCGCTTGAACTTAGAGGTTGTCTCAGATATCGGTATATATATTTTTAAATAAACTTTTTTTTTGTTGGTTTTAAATAGGAAACTTCTCGGGACTATAAAAAATACTTAGGTGAAATTTCACTGAGCTCTGGAAATTAATGTAGATGTGAGCGAGCCAACAACAGACAGACTGACAGAAGGACGGACAGATAGACAGACAGATGGAGCTAAATCGTCTTGGAATTTGATTTGATGCTAGAATATATATTATGGGGCTTGAGATGATTCCTTCTTAGCGTTATACGCGAAATGACATAGTTAATATACCCTATTCAACACTGGTGGTGGTGGTGGGTATAAAAAGAGAGTGAGAGAGAGGGATCTCTATAGGCAGCGTTGCCAGAAAAATTCTGAGGAAAATCATTTTTTGGCATTAAAAAAACATCATTTTAGAAAGAAAATCATCAACCAAAAAACTATTCACAATTAACTCTTATAAACATAAATATAAGAACAATTTTCCCTTGATACGATAATAAATTTAATTGACTTCTGAAACTCTCCAAAATTAGAAAAAACTACCCTCATTTATATTTCGACCTCAAAACAACAAAATTTTTACCAATTCGAATTCGAAACTTGCGCTAAAGCTATAACCTATAACTGTTGTTTCTGACTGATGATAAAATCATCTTTCTGGCAACGCTGTCTATAGGGTTTTTCTATGAAGAGAGTATATTCAAGCTCTCTTTTATGATGAACTTGTTACAGGGCACGTGACTTTTTGATTTGGTGTCTGAGTGTGTTTGGGGTTTTATAGTAAAGTCTTGATTAAAAATATTTGTAATTATCATAATGAATATTTATTAAAAAAACGCTAATATTTGTGTTTAAAACTTGTTATTAAGAAAAATAAATTTACAAAGCAAATATTAAATTAAAGAGAAATAAAACCTTGTACACTTTAAAAAAATTAAATCAGTATTTTAGAAATTATTCATATGGTTTAATATTATAGTTCTTTATCCCCCATTTCTCTTAGTTTTTTTTTCTAAAAGTACAAAAATCTCATTATTGTAACTTAAATGTAGGATCCCCCATTTCCCTGTTTTAAATCTGTTTTCTTTACTTTTATAGTCATTATTACAATGAGCTTATTCCATTAGCTAATATAGTTTTAAATTGCCTGCCTAGATATCTGAAACTTCTTTAGATGTCTATCTGTCCGTCTGTCCGTCTGTCCGTCCATTCATTCGTACTTATGTCTGTCAGTCACACTTTCATTGTGGTCCACTACATATCAGTAGCATTTAGATAAAAATCTTCCCCTAACAAAACAACACATATATACACATATCTTACAAGCTCACAAAGAACGCACACACACACATTTAGATTCTTTTACTCCAAATCCAAAAGAATGTGAAAAAAAATAAATAAATATTGTGACTGAATTTTTATACCCTCCACCACTCCAAGTAGTAATGAGGGTTTATTAACTTTGTCTTTCCGTATGTAACGCTAAGAAGAAATTATTTCAGAGCCCATAATGTATATATATGTCTGTATCAAATCAAAAATCCGAGTCCGTTTGTCTGTCCGTCTGCCTGCCTGTTATTCCGTCTGTCTCTTGGTACCACGCTCACATCCACAATAATTGACAGAGCTCAATAAAATTCGGCCATAATTCTTAAAATCGGTTCAGTTAAAAAAAGGTTATAGCAAAAAATATAACTAATTTTATGACTCATTAAGTGTTTCACAAAATATTTAAGAAAAACTTTTAAAAATTGTATACGTCTGTGAGTGTATGTGTAAATGTGTATGTATGAAACATAACGTATTTACTTTATACATATTTGTGGTGAAGGGTATTAAAGATTCGTCATAGACTTATATAACATTCTTACTTATTTTTATGTATCTTCTTTTGTCTAATTTATGACGGATTTTAGTTGTAACTTCTGAACTCAAACATAACCACACACAAACACACACTCGCTCACTCACACATGTTCTAAGTGATCTGTGACATTAGACATCATAAGTGTTTGTACATCTTTTTTTGCTAAAAAATAACAAAAAAACAAACATCAAATAAAACACAAAAATTCCTAAGTTTTATTTTTTCTAAAATCTTGTATTTCAGTTTCCTTCTATTCATTCATGAAATTAAAACAAAAATAACGAAAAAAAAACAAAAAATCTATATAAAAATAACATAACTTAAATACACACGCGCTCTAACTCTCAGCTTAAATATAACAACACACAATTGGACTAAAAAGACAGACGGAAGGATGGACAGACAGACAAACAAACAGACAGGCAGCTTGTCTTAGTGACAAACATTCTTACTGTGACATTTTAATTATGTAAATTATGCCGGTAAGAGATTTAGAATTAAAATACATTTTGTATATTTATTCGTCTATTAAATGTAATATGATAGAATTGTGTCATAGAGACTCATAATAATAAGTAGATTTATTGAAAACAACTGTAATTGCAGAAATGTAAATTGAAATCCAAAAAAAGGGATTAAACGACAAAATTTGCAAACACTAATTTAGACTAGTTCTAGTTTAGTTCTAGTCCAGTTCGAATACAGTTCTAGTTCAATTCTAGTTCAAATTCCAGCTCAGTTCTTTTTCAGTTCTAGTTAAGTTCTTGGTCAGTTCTAGTTCAATTCTAGTACAATTTTAGTTCAGTTTTAGTTCAGTTCTAGTTTAATTCTTGTTCAGTTTTAATTCAGTTCTAAATCAATTCTAGTTCAGTTTTAGTTCAGTTCCAGTTCAGTTTTAGTTAAGTTCTAGTTCAGTTTAGGTCAGTTTTGGTTCAGTTTTAGTTCAGTTTTAGTTCAGTTTTAGTTCAGTTTTAGTTCAGTTTTAGTTCAGTTTTAGTTAAGTTTTAGTTCAGTTTTAGTTCAGTTTTAGTTCAGTTTTAGTTCAGTTTTAGGTCAGTTTTAGTTCAGTTTTAGTTCAGTTTTAGTTCAGATTTAGTTAAGTTTCAGTTCAGTATCTGTTCAGTTTAAATTCAGTTTTAGTTAAGTTTTAGTTCAGTTCCCGTTCAGTTTTAGTTCAGTTTTAGTTCAGTTCTAGTTCAGATTCAAGTTCAGGTTCTAGTTCAGTTCTAGTTCAGTTCTAGTTCAGTTTTAGTTCAGTTTTAGTTTAGTTTTAGTTCAGATTTAGTTCAGTTTATGTTCAGTTTAAATTCAGTTTCAGTTAAGTTTTAGTTCAGTTTTAGTTCAGTTCCAGTTCAGTTTTAGTTCAGTTCTAGTTCAGTTTTAGTTCAGTTCTAGTTCAGATTCAAGTTCAGGTTCTAGTTCAGTTCTAGTTCAGTTTTAGTTCAGTTTTAGTTCAGATTTAGTTCAGTTTCAGTTCAGTTTATGTTCAGTTTAAGTTCAGTTTCAGTTAAGTTTTAGTTCAGTTTTAGTTCAGCTTTACTTCAGTTTTAGTTCAGTTCTAGTTTAGTTCTATTTCAGTTCTAATTCATTTCTATTTCAGTTCTATTTCAGTTCTAGTTTAGTTCTAGTTTAGTTCTAGTTCAGTTCTAGTTCACTTATTCTTCAATTCTAGTTCAAATACCAGTTCAGTTCTAGTTCAATTCTAGTTCGTTCCAAGTTCAAATTTTAATTAAAGTTATAGTTCCGATTTAAGTTTAGATTCCAATTCTTATAATTGTTCAGGTTTAAATTAGATTTAAGTTCAGATTGTCGTTCAGATTCCAGCTCAAATTCTTTTCTAGTTTCATATTCTGACTCTTAATTAAATTCTTATTCAGATTCAACACAAATTCCCAAATCAGATTCTAGTTCAGACACTAGTTAAGATTGAAGATCAGTTTTAAGACGAGATTTTCGCTAAGATTCCAATTTAAATTCAAGTTCAGATTCTAACTTAGATTTCAAATCTGGTTCTAGTTCTAAATCTAGTTCATATTCAAGTTCAGATTCTGGTTAAATATATATTCCAGATTCTAGCTCGTATTCCAAATTAAATTCTTACTCAAATTATAATTCAGATTTTAGTATAGATTTTTCTTTAGATTCCAGTTCTGATTCCAGTTTAGAGCAGATTCTTGGTACAAGTTATGGGACAGAGTACAAGTCTGATTTTAGTTCAGATACCAAATAAGATATTGGTTCATATTTTAATTCAGGTACAAATTTAGATCCCAGATTCAACTAAAGTTCATATTGTAGTTTAGACTCTGGTTCAGATACTAATTTAAATTATAGATTCTCTTTTACATTACAGTTCAGATTAAAGGTTTGATTTCATTTAGTGTTTTGTTAGGTTTCTTAAACAGATTCCAGTTCATCCAGATAATGGCTCAAATTCCATATAAGATTTCAAGGTTTCAAATTCGACAGTACGATCTAGATCAGATTTTAGCTCAGTTATAATTTTGCTTATAATTCAAATACAAGTTTATATTAGATTTTGAATTGGAATTTGGATTAAAGCTTATATCAGAGTTCTGTTTAGATTATAATTCAGCTTTTTAATTAACTTCTAGTTTAGATTTTAGTTTAAAACTCTTATTATTAACTAGAGTTTAGTGTTTGTTATAGACTAGAATTTTAGTTGTATTATAGATTAGAGTTTTAGTAATTTAGAATTTAGTCTAAAATATAGACTAGATTGTAGTCTATATTATAGACTAGAATTAAGTCTATATTTAGGATTATAATTTAGTCTATAATATAGACTATAAATTAGTCTATAATATAGACTATAATTTAGTCTATAATATAGACTATAATTTAGTCTATAATATAGACTATAATTTAGTCTATAATATAGACTATAAATTAGTCTATAATATAGACTATAAATTAGTCTATAATATAGACTATAAATTAGTCTATAATATAGACTATAAATTAGTCTATAATATAGACTATAATTTAGTCTATAAAATAGACTATAAATTAGTGTATAATATAGACTATAAATTAGTCTATAATATAGACTATAATTTAGTCTATAATATAGACTATAAATTAGTCTATAATATAGACTATAAATTAGTGTATAATATAGACTATAAATTAGTCTATAATATAGACTATAAATTAGTCTATAATATAGACTATAATTTAGTCTATAATATAGACTATAAATTAGTGTATAATATAGACTATATTTCAGCCTATATTATAGACTAATTTATAGTCCATATTATAGACTATACCGTATTATTTAGACTACAATTTAGTCTTAAATATAGACTGAATTGTAGTCTATATTACAGACTAGAATTTAGACTACATTATAGCCTACCACTTAATCTATATTATTGACTAGACTAGACTATAAATTAGTCTATAATATAGACTATAAATTAGTCTATAATATAGACTATAAATTAGTCTATAATATAGACTATAATTTAGTCTATAATATAGACTATAATTTAGTCTATAATATAGACTATAAATTAGTCTATAATATAGACTATAAATTAGTCTATAATATAGACTATAATTTAGTCTATAATATAGACTATAATTTAGTCTATAATATAGACTATAATTTAGTCTATAATATAGACTATAAATTAGTCTATAATATAGACTATAAATTAGTCTATAATATAGACTATAATTTAGTCTATAAAATAGACTATAAATTAGTGTATAATATAGACTATAAATTAGTCTATAATATAGACTATAATTTAGTCTATAATATAGACTATAAATTAGTCTATAATATAGACTATAAATTAGTGTATAATATAGACTATAAATTAGTCTATAATATAGACTATAAATTAGTCTATAATATAGACTATAATTTAGTCTATAAAATAGACTATAAATTAGTGTATAATATAGACTATAAATTAGTCTATAATATAGACTATAATTTAGTCTATAATATAGACTATAAATTAGTCTATAATATAGACTATAAATTAGTGTATAATATAGACTATAATTAGTCTATAATATAGACTATAAATTAGTCTATAATATAGACTATAATTTAGTCTATAATATAGACTATAAATTAGTGTATAATATAGACTATATTTCAGCCTATATTATAGACTAATTTATAGTCCATATTATAGACTATACCGTATTATTTAGACTACAATTTAGTCTTAAATATAGACTGAATTGTAGTCTATATTACAGACTAGAATTTAGACTACATTATAGCCTACCACTTAATCTATATTATTGACTAGACTTTCATCTATATAATAGAAAAGAATTTAGTCTATATTGTATACTATAATCTGGTCTGTAGTATCGACTAAAATTTAGTTTATATTACAGATTAGAATTTAGTCAATATTTTATATTGAAATTGATTATATATTAATTATATATAAATTTCACCATTTAAGCCCTTTTTCACTTAATTATTTTATTTTAAATACATTTATATTATAATTCTAGACTTTGACAGTAAAACAATTTTGTATTGTAATCGTAATCATGGTAACATGATTATTACAATAAACATTATGACAAATAAGTTATGTGAAATCTGATAAGAATTATAAAAGACATATTAGTGCATATAATTGTTTTAAATCGTTGCAAAATTGAAATAAACATAAATTATGATTTTATATTTATTACAACAACAAAAAATTTAATTAACTTTACAAAATAATAACAAATAATTATCAACAAAGAGATTTATGTTAACAACAAATAATATGAAAAGGAATTTGCATAATAAAATTGTAACAACTAAAGTTGAGTAATTAACTAAATTAGTTAGAAAGGAATTTTAGAGAAAGGGAGAGAGATAAAAGAAATTAATAATTTTGAATTTAAAATTTAAATGCAGGAAAATATTTTGAAGATAATTATCGTAAGAAAAAACTACAGGGCTCGAAGGACCAATAACTTATTTTATTATTTTCATTTAAAAATTTCTCTCTTTATCTTTCTCTCTTTAGTAATTTATTTCTCATGTGGGCTTGTCTGTCAGATTTTTCATATTTATTTGAGTTATTTATGAACGTTCAAACGTCAACCATAAACGACGTATGAAATGTTAAGTGTAAACGTCATATTAAAAAGTGTGATCAATTAAACTCACATAAAATGACAATAAAAACAAGTAAAAATGCTATAATCGGCTGAGTCGAATCGCCAATACTCTTCACCACAAATTCGTGTACACACACATACACATTTACAAGTCAGGAACGCTTAATGACGTCATAAAATTAGTTATATTTTATGCCATAACTTTTCTATACTGAACCGATTTTGGTAATTTTGGAAATGATAATGAAGTATATATAACTTCATGTTACGACAAAAAACATTTTAATTTGTTAATTTTAGCCAATGTTCTTCTCTTGAACTGAAAGGCTGCCTCAGATAACGGTCTATATTTTTAATATACTGAACCGATTTTACTGGTTTAAATCGAAAACTTTTCAACACTATAAGAAATACTTAAGTCAAATTTCATTGAGCTCCATCAATAATTATAGGTGTGGTGCGTGCCAAACAGACAGACAAACAGACTTACCATAAATCGATCAGATTTTTTTTGATTCCTTCTTAGTGTTACACAGAGGATCACATAGTTAACATACCCCTTCACCACTTGTGATGGTGCAGGATATAAAAAACACAATGATTTCTTCTCACTTAAACGTTTAACGTTTTTAAATTTATTTAAACTTGTAATTTTGTTTTTGTTTAGCACAAGAAAAGAACAATTAAATATAATAAATAATTGAAAAATTTTTTTATTTAAACTAAAATCGCCCGTTTAACTGGAATTTACACAAAAACAAAATTTAAACGATTTCAATGATGAATTTTGTTAAAATTTACAATCACAGTCTTTTGTTGTTGTTGTTTAATGCAAATTTTTCATTTTTATAGAAAAAACTAAATCTTTAATAAAATTTATTTATTTTATTATAAATAAAATTTTATCGTAATAAGAATTTGAAAAGATGAACTAAATTTTATTTGTTAGAAGATGAATGAAATGACATAAATTAATTGAAAAAAATAGAAGTTATGTCAAGCTATAGAAAGGAATTAGAATGAGGTCTTAAATTAAGCTTGTTCTGATTAAATTAGTTCAGTTATAGTTAAGTTTTAGTTCAGCTCTAATACAGTTCTAGTTCAGTTCTAGTTCGGATTCTAGTTCAATTCTAGTTCAGTTCTATTTCAGTTCTAGTTCAGTTCTCAGTCAGTTCTAGTTCATTTTAGTACAGTTCTAGTTCAATTCTGGTTCAATTCTAATACAATTCTAGTTCAATTCTAGTTCAGTTCTAGTTCAGTTCTAGTTCAGTTCTCAGTCAGTTCTAGTTCGAATTCTAGTTTAATATGAGATCCTAGTTCAGTTCTAGTTCAATTCTAGTATAATCTAGTTCAGTTTTAGTTCAGTTCACGTTGAGTTCTAGTTCGGATTCTAGTTCAATTCTAGTTCAGTTCTAGTTTAATTCTAGTTTAGTTCGAATTCAATTCTAGTTCTGTTCTAGTTTGGATTCTAGTTCAATATCTAGTTCAGTTCCAGTTCAGTTCTAGTTCAGTTTTAAGGTCAGTTCTAGTTCGAATTCCAGTTTAAAATGAGACCCTAGTTCAGTTCAGTTCTAATTCTATTCTAAGTTCAGTTTAGAGTCAGTTTTAGTTTGAATTATGGTTAAATATTTAGTTTAGCTCTTTGTTCATTTCTAGTTCAGA